>LOND01004743.1:29212-42298 GCA_014220965.1 Paragonimus kellicotti
CATAGAAGCATGCATTTAGAACAGACAAGCAAATAACTTACTAGGAATTCTTGTCACAGCTCTCTACGCGTGCTTTGGTGTACTTATGTCCTTGCTACATCACAAGTTTGTGGCGGCAACGCAATAGAAGCAGCAGGCCAACTAAATTGACCCTCAAAGTGTTCCGCCCAACGCTCTAACCTTCTGGACTTATTATCTGTCTCGCTGATAGCTTCACTGACAGACGGTCGCCTGGGACCAGTAGCACGGATCAGCTTAAATAGTGTGCCCATGTTCCTCGAAGCAAAAGCGACTTTCTTCATTAGCCAAGCATCACTATCAGCGTTTAGGCTACGTTTCAGCTTCCTACGGATCTCTCCTAGACTTGTTATGTGAACTACCAGGAGGAATGTTCCGTCTGGCTTCTAACAACTCCAGGGATTTCTCTGAAATCCAATGTTTGTTTACCCCATGTACCCCTGTGCCGCATGCTACAGTACCTGCTTCATAAATGCCTGTGAGATCTCGGTCCAGCAGCTATTAGGATCTTTGGAGTGAGAACTACTAAGGCAGCTTTCTAAGCTGGTTTGGTAATTATGCCTTACCGATGGTAAAGCCAGTTTCTCAACAGCTAACCGTTGCTGTCGGTGGGGTCGTTGCCCAGCAAAAGTAAGAACAAAACGACAACGTACCAACGCATGATCTGAATCCAAGTACGTGCTCCAATAAGAACGACAGTCTTGAATGGAACCCCGCCACCTATAACTAACGGCTATGTGGTCTATCTGAGACCAGGCCTGATTCGGAGAAGGCGGGCGCCAAGTATAGCATTGACGTGCACGATGCCTAAAACTGGCTAAAAATAGCTTATGCTCAGCGCACAGCTGCAACAATCGCCCACCATTATCTGATCGATGTGATGCTATCCCAAACCTACCACCTAAACGAGATTCGGCTTCACCAAGGCGACCGACCTGGGCATTCATATCTCCGGCCAGAACGACTATATCAGAGCCACGTGTCGACCGAAGGAGAGTGGCCAGATCCGAGTAAAATGCGTCCTTGACGCCGATGTCACTACAGTCAGTAGGAGCATAAGCAGACAATGAATAAATTTCTGAAAGTTTTGCGTCTAGAGCTGGTTTTAACAGAACCTGCCAAGCGGACGGCACAAAGTCTACTGTTAACAGGAATCCAATCTACTAATGCGGCTGCGGCGTCGTGCTGAGGACTATACCTACTCCAGCTTGACCGTAGCGGCAGCCGTGGAGTCACCCGAAGTGTATAACCAGTATCGGGTAGACAATGCGGGTGCTGTTAGTTCCATACGTTGACTACTGTCCTGGATTCTAGTCTCCGAGATACAGCAGACATCGACATTAACGAGTCTAACGTTCGTGCGAGAGCGGCCTGTTGACCTATCTGTTTTAGCGTGCGAACGTTGAAGGCACCTATATTAATTCGCATTCTAGGTCTAAGCAAGGGACGAGGGAGGCCTGAGGCTGAGTGGTAAGAGATGGGACTTACCGGCACAGTGTTACTATGATTAGCTATATCTATTGTGGGACCTGCAGAGTAATCACCAGAAATGGGGGTCGGGAGGGGCCTGAGAGCTAAATTTGATAGGACAGTGGGGGAGGGGTCAGCAGTAGCATGTTTTCGCCTATCCACCCTGCTGTATGCAGCAGATAGGGCGACCCGGTTTATACTGCGAGACGGCCGATGCAGTATGGATTTATTGTTGTGAATATTCATGGTTGTATGTGGGCTGAGATACTGTCAGGACGCATAGACGTAGACGTTTGGAGTCCCCCAAGAAAACCCTGTATCCTGTTGTCTCGCAGGTCAGACTTTTGAGTCAGAGACTCGGGGTGGGGTCCCTCAAGTCAACCCCCTTCCGCGGCATAAACGACCGGGAAGTATCAGAAGTTATCGCTCTCCCGACAGTGACATTATTAACCCAATACGACTTTCTCCTACTGTTTTACCCCCCATTTCTTCTGCCTTCCATGTGCCTTCGGGCGATAATTGTTTTCTGAGGCCAAGACAACCGGTAAACATTGGCGCCTTCAATGTCCGCACTCTCCGACAAGTCGGTCAGCAAGCTGCTCTGGCTAGTACTCTCTCAAGTCTGGAGCTTGATGTGTGCTGCGTGTCGGAGACGCGAGTCTACGATTCTAGCACCGTTATCCATTTGAGCTCACCTCTAGATAACTGTCGATTCAAGCGCTTCTCTCTCAGGGTTTCTGGTGACGCCGAAGCTGAATCTCGCGGTCAAGCTGGAGTGGGAATCGCACTGAGTTCCAGAGCAGAGCAATGTTTGCTCGATTGGATCCCAGTGAACAGTCGCTTGTGCGCTGTCAGACTCAATACATCGGTAAAAGTCTGTCGACGCAAATCAGAAAGACGTTGTGTATTCATTATATCGGCGTACGCTCCAACAGACAGCTGTTCGGATGATACCAAGGAAGCGTTCTATGACGCCCTCGTTGACCTCCTGAAACAACCAAACACTCAGACATCATCATACTAGCGGGCGATTTGAATGCCCAGCTTGGTCGGCTTTCCCCGGACGAGAAGCGGCTGGGAGGTATGTTTGGTGTCCGGGCACAACGCACTGACAATGGCGACAGACTGCTGCAGCTGTGTGCCTCCCATGGTCTCTATATTTCGAGCACAGCATTCCAACACAGGAAGAAGCACTGTGTTACATGGAGACCTCCGTGTGCTTCTCAGCCGTGGACGCAGTTGGATCATATAGCAGTCAGTTACAGGTGGCGCCACTCTGTTAAGGACTGTCGTGCCTTTTGGAGCAACCACCTGGACTCGGACCATGCTGTTGTGCGTGCCCGTTTTGTTTTGTCATTTGCCCAGAGGACATGCGCTCGTAAATGCAAAGTAATTAACTGGCATTCGAGCGATGAGGGTGTAAAGAACGCTTACCAGAAGGCGTTGGTGAACAAGTTGCCCAGTTCGAGTCAGGTGAAAGATCCTAACGAACACTGGGAACAAATCACTGCAGCTATGAAATCATGCTGTGAAGAGGTATGTTCCGAAGGAGCTGTTCAGTTGCGACAGAACTGGATTTCCATCGCGTCGATAAACCTCATGAACAAGCGTCGCTCGATCCCACCTGGTTCTGAATATGATGACGACCGTCGAGAACTTAAACGCAAGCTGACTAAAAGCTTGCGCAAAGACCGTGAGCACTACTTGGTCGAACAGTCGAAAGAGATGGAAAGGGCCTTTTTATCTGGAAATTGTAGAAGGCTTTTTTCCCTGATCCGTGGTTGTACTGGTCGTCGAAGTCGGGATACGTGAAGAACAGGCAGGATTCCGATCCGGTCGAGGGTGCGTTGACCACATTTTTACCTTGCGACGGATCTTGGAACATCGGCACTCTTATAGGCAGCCGACGGTCGTGGTCTTTTTGGACCTGAAGGCTGCTTTCGATTCAGTTGCTCGTAACGTTCTCTGGATGTCTTCTTCGCGGGTACCAGGGAAATTGTGAATCTGTTGAGATCACTGTATGCTCACTCTGCAAGCAGGGTGAGGGTTTATGGGCAGCTGTCTCGGGAGTTCATCACTTCTAGTGGTGTTCGTCAAGGGTGTCCGATTTCCCCTTTCCTGTTCAATTTTGTCATGTTGATGCATTTAGAGGGTCGTTTACGGAGTCCTGGACTTGGTGTTGAGTTCTTCCTGGCGCTCGGTTGACCGATCTGGATTACGCGGACGACATTGTCTTACTTAGCCCCTCTGCCGAAGACATGCAGACCATGCTGAACAAAGGTGAATGATCGGGCTGGTTTGTATGGAATGCGCTTCGCACCTTCAAAGTGCAGTGTTACTTCAAGACTGGGGCATTTCCACTCCTACTTTCTTTATTGCAGGTAATCCGCTTGAGACTGTGGACAGTTTCACCTACTTGGGTAGCATTATCTCGTCAGCTTGTAATATTGCTGATGAGATATCAACGAGGATAGCAAAGGCACGAGTTGCCTTTGCCAACCTGCGTCATCTGTGGCGTCGAAAAGACGTTCGATTGTCGCTGAAAGGAAGAGTATATAATGCTTGTGTGCGTTCTGTTTTGCTCTATGGTTCGGAGACGTGGCCTGTTCGCAAGGAAGATATCAACAAGCTTGCTGTATTTGACCATCGTTGTCTCCGCCAAATTGCCCACAGTGTGGATACATCGCGCGGAGCGCGTTTGTACAGACTAGAAATGACAGCACGCGCGCGACTATTGCCGGACGCGAGAGCATGCGACGTCTGCCTCTCACATGACTCACTTCCTTACGACCACAATGTCGTTACTGCCCTGCCTACAAGTCGATAAGGATGAGTTCACGTATAATATGGATAGGAGGTTCTATCACGTTCGCACTAGAGAGGAGAGGCTATATTAGCACCTAGCATGACTGCGGAGTGAGGGTAGGATTGCGTGCATGTGAGGTGGCCAGAGGTGAACAGTTTGGGTGAGAATGCGTTAACAGTGCAGATAATGCGGTTGAGCTAGAACGCCCACCGCACGGGCGCGAGATCAGGACCGCTGAGAGACTCAAGTGGTCCCATCGAAAGGTTGAATGGAGATAACGCACTGGATAGCTCCGACATTAGACCTCGACGTGAACTGTAGCGCTTGTGATAGGTGTCGCCTTGACTTGGAGCTTTAACGTGCGGGAGGATGCGTAAGCAATACTACGCGCAGGTCACAGAACGGAGCCTAGACGTGGTAACGGGAGAGCTGAAGCAAATAATACAGAGTAAGAGAGCAAGAGGAATTAACTGGCGACGAGCACGCAGTGTTCGAGGTAGAGCACGAGCACACCACGCTATCTATATATTGAGCTTCGAGAGGCTCATACTTCTCCGGTCATCGCTCACACATTACTTAGTGTATTCGCTCAGCTACACGTGCTATATACGTATGTCTAGGGAGAGAGTTTGTAGCGAGAGGAGAGTCTAGCGATACGAGTATTCATGGAGGAGTGACCGCAGGGCACAGCCGGGAGGAAACACACAGCGTGGAACTACGGCTGGTCAATGTTAAAACGCATATTTTGTCGTCTATGCTTAGGGAGTAAGTCGACTCGTGCATTTATAATTAGAGCACGAATTTCATCTGAGCGAGGATTACGTAAATAACGATGGAGATTGAGATGATATATGATTCGTATAATTGACGCACTATATGATACAGGAGAGAGAAACCCGAGCGTGGAGGTTACGGACTACCGAGAGGAAGTCTCATCTCAGTGGGTCTCTGAGAGACAAAGTTGGTCACAGAGAAGGCACGCGGTCACTCAGGTGTACTATCAGATAATGTGTACGCAAGCAGTGGGTGGCAATTGTACCAGAACTGGTACTTTTTCCGGAAAAAGATGCCAACCTTCTTCCAACCCCCAACCTGGAGGACCAGGAGACTGGTTTGTCAGACCTCTACCCATTGGCCTGCCTGGTATGAGTGACTCTACCGGTAGTGGTGGTGGTGCGTCACAAAATGTACGGATAGCCGTGAGTGTCCGGAGAGTAGATACGCTGATCTGAACACGAGTGCCTGATCGGCATAGAGCTGGCATATCGTTGCGGGGTTGCGATGCGAGCGCACACCATAACGCAAATATGTTCTGCCATGACACGTATGCTGGCTCATCGATGAAGAGTCTTAATGAATCATCACAGCACCACTCGCGATACGTGAATATATCTCAAGATATGACGTTATCAATCTCAAAGGCAGATATATCAGTTAAGCGTATATAGGACGGACGGGAGACAGGCTCTTTCAGTGAGCAGAGACTGAGTCCGTATCCGACATGTGGCAAGTGCCACAGGAGTGTGGTAGTTAGCACACACGAGGTTGTGATCGTAGCTCACCGACACTTAAGCTACTGGAGTGGCTGATGGACTTACAATTGATAGTGAAAATAGCGTTGCATGGGCCTACCGTGCACTGATGTATATATGTATGTACCGTATGATACCGAGACGCACTATAGGCAGATGATCCCAGGCAGAATTATATTTCAAGTTTGAAAAGCCATTGCTGTCTTCTGCGCACAGGGCAGGAGGGCTTAGAATGTTGAGATCAGGAGAGAGACTGTCACGGGAGAGTGACCACACTCAGACGCTGTGACTATTATCTGTGACGTAGGAGCCTTGACCTGCCCGAGCGTTATCACACCACACAAAAGAGTATATCGCAAATGGTTCGAGAGTTGATAGTACCTAAGCTATAGATATGAGCCTATCTATATATATCATACAGAGTCTTAACACTCACTACGATTTATAATCAGCGGGATAACGAGGAGAAATGCCTAAGCGTCAACATCTTATTCACTGTGTCCATGTGTTGGGTTAGTCCCTCTGCCAGTTGTGATAAACTTTTGAGTCATTGGCTAGGTTGGGTCACCTAAGAAAACGCTACATCCTGTTGCTTAACAGGGCAGGATCTTAAATCACAGGCTACGGGTAAGATCTCGAAAAATACTGCCCCCTTGTCCCAGTCAAACTATTGAGTCACAGACTCAACCTGAAGTCCTACGTGTCAACATGAGACATGCCCGTGGAGGCAAGTTGTACGACGGGACATGGACCGTGAGTACGCTGCGGTATCGATGCATCACCGGACGCCTGGTATACTACACCGTACTTATCGCAAGTGAAATGAGTCGTTACGATATCCATATCACAGCTTTGGATGAGATAAAACCTGCAAGCCAAGGTGAGCTCCGATAATCAGGTACTAGGTACATCCTCTACTGGATAGGATAGCCAGCCGAAGGTGTTTGGGGACACGATGCCTGTTTCGCAGTGGCTGACCGCACCAATTCGTTGACAACGGGCTAAACCCACGGCATCAGTCCTTGAGTCATGTCCGTGTGCCCGAGTAAGGTAAGTATCTCTGCCACGTTTCTTAGTGTCTACGGTCCAACTATGTGTCACACTAATGATACAAAGGACCAGTTCTATGATCAGCTGTCCGTCACAATCCGGTCGACACCAGTGAGTGACCGACTGTTTGTTCTGGGTGACTTGAACGCTCGAGTTGGGCGCTACTGTGCAGCCGGGTCGGGAGTCCAGTGACCATGCAGCATCGACACATTCAATGAGGACGGCGATCGTCTGCTCCACTGTGTTACTCATGAGTTCGTCAACACAAACATCCGAATCCAGTCGGATGCGGGCGATATCACAATCTCGGCTCACCCACCAGGCAGCCACCGCCAAATGCATGATTATGTGATTGTGCGAGAGCGTGAAACTCGCGAAGTGGGTATCACGCGAGTGATGCGCGGGGTTGAATGTAGCACAGATCACAGGTTGGTCAGGACCAAATTGCTTATGCATTTGTAAGGCTGTCTATTGTGGATCACCCGGAAAACGGTAGAAACTGAATGCTAAACGACTGCAGAACTCCGAGACAAGCAAGGTATTTCAGCGTGCGATGTTAGTTCGTTTGAAAGAGCCTTCTGTATCCACCACGCCTAAGCATAGGAAACATAACTTCAAAAAACAGGTCAGAGAAACAGCCGTCGAGTAGATAGGTGTTCAGCGCCAGAGACACCCAGACTGATTCGACGAAAGCGATGCAGTTATTTCGGACTTGACAAAAAAAAATAATGCGTCCGCTGTTTTCACAATGGGTTCGGATGATGAGGACAAGGGAGTCACGGTCCAAATTGTTTGCCGCAAACTCCCCGAATGACTTCGCCCTTGATGAAAACTGGTGGAAAAAAACAAGGTGAGCTGATGCAGAGCCGAACTGACAGTCGAAAACACAACGAGTTATATGATCCCATTAAGACGATTTCTAGCCGATTCGTTGAATCTACTGAAACACTGGATGACCGGAACCCTGGTTTTTTCGTACATTCAACTGGAAGGGCATCGTGAAAGTCTGGTGCAACCACTCCGATGATCTGCCTGACCGGCCGACCACCACTGACTGAATGACTGGTAACAAGCTGTCACAAAAAGATGTCAAAGGTCCATTTGCTCTCACCCCAGATTTAGCAGAAGTGCGGAGAACTAGTAGACAACTACGTTAGGGAAAGGTTGTAGGTAGAAATGGGTTACCAGGGGAACTTAAAATGTGGTTTATCCCAGTTGGTCCAATCAACCTGGGAGCAAGAAATTGACTCTCAAGAATTCAAAAGTGCTCTGATCGTAACTTTGTTCAAGGGTAGCGGTAGCAACCAAATCATCGCCGGGAATCACTTCAACAGGTTAAAGACCACCATCGTTTGCTAATATACCCATCCTTTTTAATAAAAGACCTGGTCAAAATGGCATACCTTTTCTCTTCAGATTTTCAATGATACTCCGGAACTTAATACGATTCCTGAAACAGTTTGATGCACGATTCTCTTGACTGATGCTGACAACTGATTGGCATTTGGTTGTGTTGTACACACCTCCGTCTACTGGTTATCTAAGAGATTAAGTTATCCCAGTCGGTCACAGTTCATCGCGCCATGACTACATTCTTACCAATGAGAACATAATGACAGATGATTAAGAAGTCATTACAGCCCCAGAGCACATACACTGACCTCGTTCACTCACAATCCCAATCTGTTTGGCCACCAATGATAGTAGATACTGTCGTAAAATGGAGGTCGATACACCGAGCTCAAATTTGCCGGCCCACGATTAGAATGAACTTAACCTTCACTTTGTGTATGAACTATGTGCTGAGATGATGGATGTTCTCATCATATCTGTTGAGGATTCCGCATAATTAACTGTTTTGAAACACAGTTAACAGTTGTGCTAGCTTGGGAGTCAAATATTCAAATTTATTCTTAAGAAATGGCATGCGTGCATTACTGCACGTCACGGACTGAGGAAGACCCACCCATATATGCGCAAAGCAGAAACTGATTCAACAAGCTCATCCGAAAGGACCGCTTGCATCATCACCAAATGCATGGCTGGTCAATGACTCGAAAGGCCTACTTCCATATGCATCTTCAACTCTGAAAGCAAATCCTAAAGTATCGCAGTTCTTGGGTCCTACAGGACATGTGCTTTGATGAGGAATCAACCAGTGTCCAGGTGGATCTTTACAGCAACATGTTTGCGCAGATATCAACCCCTCAGATTCGAAGTGCGGATTTGACGGACAGTACTACCACTGCAGATACTTCGTCCGCAACAATCCTGCAGAAGTCCTTGTGCCTTCATCGTCATCAAAAGGTGCAACACCTCAATGGTTTACGCTGACGCTCACCTGCCATACCACCACCACCGGATATAACAGCATGCACTGGGCTTATCCGAACAATAAAGCAAGAGGTAGATAGGCAACCGGACTATTTTATAAAAGGTCATCTATATTTAAACGCGCAATATCCCAAGATCTTGTCCGACACACTCACAAGCGAAAAACAAAGCTATAAAGGAAAGCATCCATTTATGCTTCGTCGACTCACTGCAGTTCGGGAGGTGAACATTAGAGAAAAATATGCAGGGTTTCGCTCTGGGCGGGGATGTATAGATCACATTTTACCCTTCGTCGAATTTTGGAAAAGCGTCATGTGTACCGCCGGCCAGCAATCGGCCGTATTTCTCGACTATAAAGGTGCGATCTACACTTTTAGAATCGCTTAAACGCAGGGGTGTACCGACTAAGTATGTGAACATACTGTCGGCGCTTTATTCCCATACCTCAGCTCAGGTTAGGGTTTACGGTGAACTGTCTGACAGTTTCAGCACCAGGAGCGGCGTACGTCAAGGCTGTCCCCTTTCGCCATTTTTGTTCAATTTCGTCATAGACGAAATAATGGAGGACTGTCTGCGGCACTCAAATGATGCCGGCGTGGACCTCCTACCTGGTGAAAGACTGACTGATCTTGATTATGCTGACGATAAGGTATTGCTGTTTGACAACTTTTCAAGCGGCACAAACAACACACCAGGATATTTCGCGTTCTGCGAAATATTTCGGAATGCGCTTTGTAGCTTCAAAGTGCAAAGTGCTTCTGAAAAACCACTTTGGTTACGTAGATTTATCGTTAGACAATGAAATCATGACGGTTGCCGACCGGTCTGTGTACCTGAGAAGCTGCAATAGCGGCGGTGGAGGTGTAAATAATGAAATAGAAGCGCGTTTCTCTAAGGCTAGGGCGGTGTTTGCTAATCTGGGATGTCTCTGGCGACAGATAGGTACCTATCTGACGCTTAAAGATCGCGTATGTAAGGCGACAGTGAGGGCTGTATTACTTTACGGTAGCGAGACTCGGTAACTCAGGGTAGAAGATGTGAACCGTTTTCAGGCACTTGGCCACCGATGTATGCATTCGAGCGCTCGTGTCATGTGGCGTCAGCGAGTAAACAGCGAGGAGGTTAAGAGGCGAGTATTTGGTAGTGATTGTCAAACGAGTTCTTTCGTTCAATCATTACATTTGCACAGACTTAGATGGTTGGGTCATGTACTAAGGATGCCAGCTAGTCGTTTGCCACACCGAGCACTGTTTGCCGACGCTGCGGCCGACTGGCGCAAGGTGCGAGGTGGACAGATGATGACCTGGCGTAGACAAATGAAATCGTTCACGAAGGAATTGGTCATTGCAGATCTGGTTCGTCCCCTGGAATGGAGCCCTTGCGACTCACAGAATCGGTGAGATGGCGACTAATTGAGCTTAGTGACGTGAATTTTGTCGTTTGTCCGGGTTGTCTGTGAAGTGTGTATTTAATGACGCGAGGCAAAGAAAGTCGTAAGGAAGCTGTCTTGCTGATGACGCCTTACTTTCACCTTACAGCTCGGTTGTTTGTTTGCAAAATGTAGGCGCCTTGATGTTGAATGTTTGAATATAGACGTAGCTATTTTTTGTTAGTAGTTAGGTCCCTTTTCGTTCCCTTCTTTTTTCCTATATGGTGTTTTTTCCTTCATGGTTGTGGGGTAGTTAAGCATCAGTGTGAACCACTGACGTATTCCTGTCTATGATGATGATGCTGACAGTTCTCCCAGTCAAAACCGTGCACAGTCCTAATCAGCACGCTAAGGTAGCGAAAAGGTTCAGGACCCAAACACACAAGCGCGCACAATATTGATGAAGTCACCTCCTAAGCAAGACTTCTCGAACTGAGTCATCCACACCCACAACCACAATAGCACGCACTAAATAGACGCGAAAACCAACACCGAACACACTTGTGACACGACCAGTAGGGTATCTGACAGAAGCTCGAAACACAAAACAGTCCACTCATGTACATGACCAACACATGATCAGCAGACATACATAGAAGCATGCATTTAGAACAGACAAGCAAATAACTTACTAGGAATTCTTGTCACAGCTCTCTACGCGTGCTTTGGTGTACTTATGTCCTTTTTAAGGTCTTAGTGAACAATTAAGTTGGTCTTTTTGAGCAGTGGTTAGATATAAACCACACAAGGCGTCTAAAAAGCTTTGTCGTCAATTCGGAGAAACGTCTGTTTTATTGTGCCCAGTACCAAAGATTCTTTTTCAGATGCTTCTACATGATATGAGAAGGACAGGTTAGATCGATTGTTAACCAACGACCATCTCACGAACTGGAACGCTGAGTGCCAGCGCATTTGATAAAGCGAGGCTAATGCTCAGTTTAAAGGGCTTGCTGACACATTCTCATCTTTTCTCAAAGTTGTGGTTGCATTTCTCCAATAGACATTCGAGAACTTCCTTTCTGCTGCAAAATCGCTTGAAATAGACGCTTTGTCTACTCTCGTTAATTATGTCAGTTCATCTGTATACAAACACATCGCGGAATGTGACTCCTACAAAACAGCCATGTGTACACTCCAGAATCTCTACATTCAACCAAAAAATACAATTTTTGCTCGGCATGTCCTATCCACTGCTAAGCAAGAGAACGGGCAAAGTCTGAGCGAATTCCTTCAGAAACTCAAAACGTTGGCCTCGGACTGTGATTTCCAAGCAGTCTCTGCTGAATTGTATCGTGAAGAATTTATTCGTGATTCATTCATTCGTGGTTTGAACTCTCATTCTATTCGTCAGCGACTACTCGAATATAAATCCTTGGACCTCACTTCAGCCTTCGATGTAGCTAGACAATTGGAACTAGCCCAACAGCAATCACTCTCTTACAATCAACAACTCTCCTGCACCATGTCCCCACAAGCTATTGAGTACCCTCAAACGCCCGTCCCAAAGGCATTTGACATCGAATGTACGGCAGCCACAGGCAACTTTCCAAAACAGAATGGCTCTTTGTGCTATTTCTGTGGATTACGTCGGCATCCGCGAAGGCAGTGTCCAGCTCGTGATGCTGTCTGCAAACGCTGTGGAAAGAAAGGGCACTACGAACGGGTGTGTCAGTCTTCTAAGACTATACATTCTGCTGCAATATCGGAATCTGTATTATCGTCTATCACAGTTGCAGCGGCTCCCGCGTGCTTGTCAGATGCTGTCGTTGAGATTTACGTGAACGGTATTCGGTTACAGGCTCTCATTGACACAGGCAGTTCGGAAAGCTACATATCTCATTCTGTTGTTCGGGCACATAAATGGGAAATCCATTCTTCCCGTCAAAAAATCACCATGGCATCCACCAGTTTATCCAGTTTCACATTTGGTCACTGTTTAGTTTCTATCCGTTTCGAACAACTATCATACAACTCTATCAAACTGTCACTTCTCAACAACCTGTGTACTGATGTATTACTAGGACATGACTTCCTCAAAAGACATAAATGCGTTGAAATACCTTTTTCTGGCTCTCAGCCACCGTTTTCACTTTGCAACATGCTTGCTATTTCTGTTACTCCGCCGTTTCTATTTCAACATCTGTCGCCTGACTGTCAACATAACAGTGCTTAACAGAGTGGCGCCATCTGTGACTGACTGCTATATGATCCAACGGTGTCCACGGTTAAGAAGCACACGGAGATCTTCGTGTAACACAGTGCTAATTTCTGTGTTAAAATGTGGTGATCGAAACATGGAGGCTATGGGATGCGCACAGCTGCAGCAGTCTATTGTCATTGTCAGTGCGTTGTGCCCGGACACTAAACATACCTCCCAGCCGCCTCTCATCCGGGAACACAGTGTTATTATGATTAGCTATATCCGTTGTGGGACCTGCAAAGAAATC
>LOND01004745.1:11487-31818 GCA_014220965.1 Paragonimus kellicotti
GGGTTGGCAACTGAGGGTTGGGTTCATATCGGACTGGGGCCCTCGCGACTCACAGAATAGGTGGCTGGATACTTTAAGCAAGATTTCTGCTGGTCGAGTTCAATGGTGTGAATGTTTCCGTTGTTTGATTGAGTTGTCTGTGAAGTAAGTGGATTTGATGACGCGAGACAGTGAACGTCGTGAGAAAGCTGTCTTACTGACGACGTCTTACTTCCCTTTATAGCCCGGTTATTTGCTTGCAGGGTGTGGAGACCTTGATGTTTAATGTTTAAGTATAGACAACTGTTTTCGCTCCCTCCCGTTTCCTTTTTCTTTCTGGATAGGGTTGGTTCTTGCCTTCATGGTTGTATGGCAGTTACCTGTCAGCGTGAACCGCTGTTTTCGGTGGTGATGATTGTACCCATTCTTGTAAGTGAAATTATGTTTAACTTCAATTACGGGCATTGCAGAAACGTTGGCAGCTGTGATATCAAAAGTTTCTGCAAGAATGTAACCCTCTTTCTGAACTGACCAGTGTACAACAGGGTCATGTGTGCAGTAATTCTGTGTTTGTGAGACCTGGTCTATTCGAGCCAGGAGCGTCTGTTGGCTATCCACCATTGATCAACATCACTTGTGAGGAATATCGCACTCTTGGTTGTAATTACACATGACTACCTCTCATCGTGGGCTTAGTAGTAACTTCTATTCAGGGCTGCTGCTGATTATGTTATTGACAGCTTCTCTGTTCTCTATCATATATATGATTCTCGTAACCTTGGTTACATTTCGTTTGTTGTTTGTTGTATTTCGTCACTATTTTGTTGTCTGTTGCCACGTTTATTTGGAGACCGTTAAATTATTTGTTTTCTGTGTTCACATTTATTGTTTAACTGCAACTTCTGGTTCACCAGGGTTCCGTGTTGCATTTGAAAGGCCGAAATGTGGTTGAAAACCAGTTCGTGAAAATGGGCGCTTATCACACTTTGGATTTGTCAACAGACGAAAAGTTCACTATCACCAAGAACGAGTGGGACAGTGTGGCTATTATGCTTGTGGAACAGGCTGCGGATCCGACTCAACACGCGGACTTGGCCGCCGTCATGATGCATGAAGGACTGGCCTATGTGTGCTTGGTTACCAGTACGACGACCATTGTACGTGCAAAAATTGAGACCAACATCCCACGCAAACGCCCGGGTCTCCCAACTAGTCAGCATGAGAAGGGAATGATACGCTTTTTCGACCAAATAATGCAGGCTCTTGAACGCCATATACGGTTTGACAGTAAGTTTTAAATCTGTACCACCTTTAGTCCGTTTTATTATTTCAAAAAATGGTTAAAAATAATCGATCAGAAACGATCTAATGACCGATCACGAGGGAACTTGAGGAAGTGTGCTCACTAAGAAAATGTAAATTCCTTAACAGTGGTAAACGATCATCTGCGTGATAATGTTAAATAAAATATACAAGCTTTGTTCCGGACTGATCGCGAACACGCCCAACTTTACGCCGTATATATATGTTAGTAACCAGTTTGGAAAAAGCGGTCGGCTTCTGTATGCTTTCCATTCCAGCTGACTGTTTAGCTTACAAGCACCTCATCTTCATGTTAGGCAATATCGTCAATACAACTTTACCTGCGGCGACAATGTTGCACTGGCGATTTTGTCTACCATCGTGACGGCACGCTTACATATCGTTCGTGCAGATCGGAGTACAACCTAACGACGACAGTATCAACGTCACAGATAATACATTTTCTCACGGATTCGGTGGCTGGAGACTTTGAACGACATGACTGGCTAGTCAGGCACAGTGACGTAAATATTGCTAATTTTTGACCGAGTTACCTATGAAGTAAGTGGATTTACCGACGCGGAACAGTGAAAGCCGTAAGGAAACTATCTTGTTGATGGCCTCTTACACTTACAGCTCAGTTGTTTGTTTGCACGATGTTGGGTTTTTGAGTATAGACAGTTTTTTTCAGTAGTTGTGTCCCCTTCCTTTTATTTCTCTTTATGGCTGCACGGGGTTCTGCTCACTGGTCCATGTGTGCTCTTGCTTATGGCTGCCGGGGTTCTGCTTCAGCGCTGGGCCACTGCTGTGTTGTTGTTGTCTTTGTTGATGAGGTTAAGCCGATGGCCATGCATTCGCTGCGCCTGCCTCATGTCGTCTTCTGTCTCTAATGTGCGTCTTGTCATCTTGGTACACGGAGGAGTTTTGATCAATTTTTCATATGTCGAACTAGCATACTTTACCAGCTATCTTATCCGTTCTTAGCGCTGACACACCGACGTATAAAAGATCGTTTACCTGGGTCAGTGTCTAAACTTTTGTTTCAGTCTCAAATGTTTTCCTGTTTCAAAGAATCTGTCTTCATGCATTTGTCCATATTTGCCAGATGAATTCTTGTGTTCTAGAAGCTGCATCCAATGCATCGAATACTTCACATGATGTGCATGAACGCATGTTCAAAGGAAGATTAAACGAATTGCTAACTTTCTCTTACATCTGTTTTCTGTTTTTGTTGATTCTCTTAACCGAAGATCTCAAATGCCTGGAGAAGCTCGGTCAAGTTCGACTTTGATAGTTTTAGAACAAACGGTCAAAAAATTTGCGTTTGATGAACTCGAACCCATCAGGATATTTTTAACTCAAAACAGATGACTAGCTTCATTTATATCACAACTCTCAAGTATAAGTGACTTTGTTGGGTTTTTCAGTGTATTTCAGATTGTTTCTTCGATTGGAGGCTTTAAAGTCGGAATTCTCTTTAACAGTTTCGAATTCGAGAAACGATACGTCCCGACATGTTACCGTTTCAGTCACAAAAGTTAATCATGCGTATTACGTAGCTCGAGTATATGAAGTTAAGTAGTGAGTGTACTCGTATATAATCACACTAGATATTGTGCAATCAAGACTCATGGGTTGCTTCACGCACTTGTTTTCACACATCACTGACTAATAAGTTTGAATCAGCACACTTCGCTTGATACGAATAGATTCGGGTTGCAGTTGTGCAACGGTGTTATGAACGAACTGATTAAGTCGAACTGGCGAGTTTTCAACTGAAAATTGTTGATTTTGACCATGGTCCAGTCGTCGAGTCATAAAAAGTGATGTTTCTTCTAAAAGTGAATTGAGCTACCACACTTGAATCCGAATGGAAGCCGTGATTTTGCATATGCAAAAATAACTGCCGTATGACAGTACTAAACTCTCCTTTCAATACGAACTCCTAGTATGCTATGACCTTGCGTATCCACCAGTTTATTAGACACTTTAACTGGCGATCTTCATACTAACTTTTCGTTTGCTATGAACATGTCACTCAAAACGTGTCCGTTCATGGTTGGCTAATCAGAGTAATCGTACACCGCGCTTGACATGTGCTGCCTGAAATAATGTTAGTTTTTACTACTAGTTGCCCACACTGTGGTTCGCCACTTTCGAAATGTACCGTGAGTGGGAATATTTGTGACTTCCATCCAATACCACCTATTACTACACAAACATAGCCATCAGAAAGAATGGTGAATGATCATAACAGTCAGTAGAACAAAAATGCCGTCTCGGATATCGATAGCAAGTCCATCTATTCTCTTGCCTTCATGGTTGTATGACAGTTACCTGTCAGCGTGAACCGCTGTTTTCGGTGGTGATGATTGTACCCATTCTTGTAAGTGAAATTATGTTTAACTTCAATTACGGGCATTGCAGAAACGTTGGCAGCTGTGATATCAAAAGTTTCTGCAAGAATGTAACCCTCTTTCTGAACTGACCAGTGTACAACAGGGTCATGTGTGCAGTAATTCTGTGTTTGTGAGACCTGGTCTATTCGAGCCAGGAGCGTCTGTTGGCTATCCACCATTGATCAACATCACTTGTGAGGAATATCGCACTCTTGGTTGTAATTACACATGACTACCTCTCATCGTGGGCTTAGTAGTAACTTCTATTCAGGGCTGCTGCTGATTATGTTATTGACAGCTTCTCTGTTCTCTATCATATATATGACTTCTCGTAACCTTGGTTACATTTCGTTTGTTGTTTGTTGTATTTCGTCACTATTTTGTTGTCTGTTGCCACGTTTATTTTGAGACCGTTAAATTATTTGCTTTTCTGTGTTCACATTTATTGTTTAACTGCAACTTCTGGTTCACCAGGGTTCCGTGTTGCATTTGAAAGGCCGAAATGTGGTTGAAAACCAGTTCGTGAAAATGGGCGCTTATCACACTTTGGATTTGTCAACAGACGAAAAGTTCACTATCACCAAGAACGAGTGGGACAGTGTGGCTATTATGCTTGTGGAACAGGCTGCGGATCCGACTCAACACGCGGACTTGGCCGCCGTCATGATGCATGAAGGACTGGCCTATGTGTGCTTGGTTACCAGTACGACGACCATTGTACGTGCAAAAATTGAGACCAACATCCCACGCAAACGCCCGGGTCTCCCAACTAGTCAGCATGAGAAGGGAATGATACGCTTTTTCGACCAAATAATGCAGGCTCTTGAACGCCATATACGGTTTGACAGTAAGTTTTAAATCTGTACCACCTTTAGTCCGTTTTATTATTTCAAAAAATGGTTAAAAATAATCGATCAGAAACGATCTAATGACCGATCACGAGGGAACTTGAGGAAGTGTGCTCACTAAGAAAATGTAAATTCCTTAACAGTGGTAAACGATCATCTGCGTGATAATGTTAAATAAAATATACAAGCTTTGTTCCGGACTGATCGCGAACACGCCCAACTTTACGCCGTATATATATGTTAGTAACCAGTTTGGAAAAAGCGGTCGGCTTCTGTATGCTTTCCATTCCAGCTGACTGTTTAGCTTACAAGCACCTCATCTTCATGTTAGGCAATATCGTCAATACAACTTTACCTGCGGCGACAATGTTGCACTGGCGATTTTGTCTACCATCGTGACGGCACGCTTACATATCGTTCGTGCAGATCGGAGTACAACCTAACGACGACAGTATCAACGTCACAGATAATACATTTTCTCACGGATTCGGTGGCTGGAGACTTTGAACGACATGACTGCTAGTCAGGCACAGTGACGTAAATATTGCTAATTTTTGACCGAGTTACCTATGAAGTAAGTGGATTTACCGACGCGGAACAGTGAAAGCCGTAAGGAAACTATCTTGTTGATGGCCTCTTACACTTACAGCTCAGTTGTTTGTTTGCACGATGTTGGGTTTTTGAGTATAGACAGTTTTTTTCAGTAAGTTGTGTCCCCTTCCTTTTATTTCTCATCTACGTTTCTCTAATGGCTGCACGGGGGTTCTGCTTCAGCGTGGCAATGTTGTGTTGTTGTCTTGTTTGATGAGTTTAAGCCGATGGCCATGCATTCGCTGCGCCTGCCTCATGTCGTCTTCTGTCCCTAATGTGCGTCTTGTCATCTTGGTACACGGAGGAGTTTTGATCAATTTTTCATATGTCGAACTAGCATACTTTACCAGCTATCTTATCCTTCTTAGCGCTGACACACCGACGTATAAAAGATCGTTTACCTGGGTCAGTGTCTAAACTTTTGTTTCAGTCTCAAATGTTTTCCTGTTTCAAAGAATCTGTCTTCATGCATTTGTCCATATTTGCCAGATGAATTCTTGTGTTCTAGAAGCTGCATCCAATGCATCGAATACTTCACATGATGTGCATGAACGCATGTTCAAAGGAAGATTAAACGAATTGCTAACTTTCTCTTACATCTGTTTTCTGTTTTTGTTGATTCTCTTAACCGAAGATCTCAAATGCCTGGAGAAGCTCGGTCAAGTTCGACTTTGATAGTTTTAGAACAAACGGTCAAAAAATTGCGTTCGAGTGCTTTTATTTAACACATGCATTAGTGTTATAATTGTCACAACAAAGGCATCGAGAGTAAAAAGAATGAAAATTTTACAGTGTGAAACTATAAATGAACGAAGAAATAATAATTTGGGAATCAGCACGACTGACTACGGTCTGTTGCCGTAGTTGACAGCACTACCATCCATACGTGCTCCTTACCCTTTGAACCACAGCTAAGAGGCCGGAAACACCTCTACTATAACTTGGATGCCAAAACTATGATACCAATCACCTTATGTCATACTGAGCACCAAAGTATGTCCACAGTGGACGAAACAACGATTGGCAGACTGGCACGCGTGAGGCTTTACTAAATCAGCAAGGCCCTTAGAGTGAGAGCGTTGCGCTGGATGATTGACAGAGCCTGCTCATCTTGAGAACACTCCATTTATCCTCGTCATTTCTAATGAAGTGTTCCCCTATACGCATCTACTTATGACACAAATACAGGTAATTTTTGAATTTCTTCTGGTCGAACTGGTCAGGCTTCGCAGCTGCACCGGGCGTTGTTACGTATGTACACTGTGTCTTTTAGAGAATAACAAACCAGGTTTTCAGGGGCTTTGCGGGCTTCAACTTCACAATTTGTAATTTTATTAGGCATCTCATCAAACCTAGTAAAATTATCAAGATATGTGAGCTTCTCGACCTCCGAGAGCGATTGCGGATCTCTGCTTATCTTGTAACACCTTGCATTTTGCATGTAAAGGAGCTATATCGGACTGGCAATCTGATATCTAATCCGCCGAGGTTAATTTAGTCTCGTCGTGAAACGTCATGAATTAACACTTTCGTCTGCATGGTCGAAGTCATACCTAGGAACATTTCCACACTCCTGTATTCACAGTCTACCACGGTGTTCTCTAAGACTGTACGACATTGCCGCACTTTTGTTGAGCTGTCTATGACCAGCAATAAGTCGCCATTACCCCTAGCTTCCTCGCTTGGTGTTATTAGCATACTCTCGGTATACCATTTCTTGCTAGACAGTCCCGACTTACAGCTTCACTAAAGCCAAGACCCTCATGATGTCTAAAAGGAACAGTTATCGACATTCCATAGGAGTGATTATTTTCCAGCATTTGGCAGAACGTAGTGATACAATCAATACGGCTACAACTAAGACAAAACACCACCTACACCTTGCGATTACATTGCTCACGTGTTACGTTTATCCCTGTGGCAAGCAGACCTGGCGCAGTATGATTTCGATCAGTTGTCCAATGGTTAGCACAACTGTTACGTGATCCATTCTTCGGAAGTTGAACAATCTCAGCTAGACTTCAGTTATCCAAATCGAATTCTTTAACCCAAGATTTCAGGATCCGGGCTAGGACTGAGCCATTAAGAGTTTATTTAGTTTTCAGTGTGTTACAATAACTTGAGCTTGCACGAGATTTTGGCTTCGTTTCGGTCGAGAGACATCTACGAACAAAAGAACACCGGGAGTTTCAGAAGACAACTAATGACACTGTGACCAGTTCAGCTGTTGTTTAGAGTGTGTACGGCTTGACACTACTTGCCACTTTTTAACATCACGTGTAGCTTTGTGAAGCTAGTCACACTCGTCGATAGACAGAGTATTCTAACGAACGTCAAAGGGTTTGATGGATCGCACATAAGCTCAGCAGTTGATAGCTGAACGCTACCGCACTTAGGCAGTCCGCACCGAATAAGCGTTCACCGTGACTGTAGGTCGTGCGGTAAAATAAGCACTAAACTAGAGGCTTGCACTTCCTCACATGTCGCATGCTTCTATCCAGTTACTATGGCCACGTCGACTTATGAGTAAGTGGCGCTTCACAGAAATTCACGCAAAACTTTATACATAGTTGTGAGTAATTGAAATCCAAGCAGGTGCTCCTTATACAGTATGTTCGACAGTATCCTTCGGAAGGATACCGCCTTGCTAGCAGAGAATGTTAGCATACGGTACTGCATTCACTTTGCATATTGATCTGGTTGACCGAAACGCCTACGCTTAATTCGCACTCGTGGTATGCGGATGTACGTACCCGATAGTGCATTTTCTCACTCAATGGGCAATTTACCTGTCTGACTTAGCAACAGGGTGGCAAAAGTTAACTGAACGTTGGACAGTCAGCTTCTGGTGATAGAAAGGCTTGCTAAACTCGAGATCGGTGACGGTCGGCTCCGTTTACTTTAACAACCGAATGCACGACTGTTGAGTTTCGTCACCCAATACTTGCGTCTGACTGACTGGGAACTGGCTAACCTCTACTTAAAAAGTGCTAGAAATTGACGAGTCCAAAAATATATGTTTAACTGTTATAAAGTGCTCTACGTATCTGTATGCAGTGGCAGATCCTTGCCTGCATTGTAAAGAAGAATCTTCTGGTTCTGTCGACTGATCGATACTTCAGAATGTAATTTAAAAAAAACCGAATAGTTTCAACTTTTTGAAAACATGAATAGACAAGTCAACATGTACAGTGTTCCCACATTCCTAAATGTCCACATAAGACACACAATTGTGCGTATTTCTGTGGTTAACTTTGTTCCTTGTGGATCTCATACGTTCGTTATATATATATATATATATATATATATATATATATATATATATATATAGTTGGGTTGTTGCCGACTTCCTGACAAAGGTTTTAATCGTTGCTAGGTATTTTAGGTGGAAAACGACGTTCATACAGTTCCCTACTACAAGTTGGCGAGAAAACCTTTCCTTCTGACATTCTTATTGACGGGTTCCTTGTAGATAGACCACGCTCATTATGTTTTGTGTTGATTTCTCCTGTTTCGGTACACGGAACAAGCTCTAGCAATAGTATTTTGGCTTTCTAGCTTTTAAAGACCTCCAGAAAACACAGTTTGTTGACTAGTGCAGCAATGCCTTGCTCGTCTACTGTTTTGATTAAGCGGAATATTCCGCTGAGCATGTGAGATTATTGCACCTATATTAATATCACCTCGGACAAATTGTTCCATCTTAAGTTGCCTGATTACCGTATGCCTGCACAAACCAATGATAGGTTGTCACTTCAGTCTTCCACGGAACATAATGTGTTCTCACGTGCAATCCCTGAAACAATGAGTCGATTCGCTTTTTGTACTCATGATAGTGCGTGATGAACATTGAAACCGGACGTCTCGTGTGACGGATTGTTGTTTACTTTCATATGGAAATATTGTACCAAGGTTGAAGTAGGCCTGAGGTAATATAAAACAGTGTATTTCGAAAATACATCCTTTCGGATAGAACATTTTGACCGGACTAGCATCCTGGAAAGCAATAATTCAGCTCTGATAGTACTGATTGCTTGTCGTGGTCCAGTGGGAGGTGCTTTTTGGTCAAGTGTGTGCCTCAGCTTAAATAAACTTCAAATGGATATATGT
Source organism: Paragonimus kellicotti (assembly GCA_014220965.1). NCBI lineage: Eukaryota > Metazoa > Platyhelminthes > Trematoda > Plagiorchiida > Troglotrematidae > Paragonimus > Paragonimus kellicotti. The sequence continues at coordinate 20,717 of LOND01004745.1, forward strand.
GCCACCTTCTTTAGAAAGAACAGACATTGGTTTTACTAGCGTGTGTTGCCGCTCTGTATGTGGATTACTTTGTCAAAATCGTTGTACCCTACTTGTATTGACAGCGTAGTTTGCCTTCGTAATGTCGGTGGTTCTTGCCACTAAACGCTCATTTGTTCTCGAGCTGAGTTCCGACGCGGTCTGTCCATTATTTACTTATGAACAGCACTCAAAGTAATCCGTACGAAATAATACTAATTGCAGGCGAGATGAACAGTTGGCCATCTCACTCGATCAACGTGAGTATACTGTTTGATCAGCTCAGCAAGCGAACAAGGCGTCACAGCAGTGACCAGCAAACTGTGCTTTCTGGAGGTCTTTAAAAGCTAGAAAGCCAAAATACTATTGCTAGAGCTTGTTCCGTGTGCCGAAACAGGTGAAATCAACACAAACATAATGAGCGTGGTCTATCTACAAGGAACCCGTCAATAAGAATATCAGAAGGAAAGGTTTTCTCGCCAACTTGTACAAGGAACTGTATGAGCGTCGTTTCCCACCCAAAATACCCAAAAATGATAAAAACCTTTGTCAGGAAGTCGGCAACAAACCTAACAATAGGGACTTTAAAATGTATTCGGCACTATAGGATACGAGCGCATAAAATCCCTGTAAGGCCTGTTTACAACCGTAACTGCAGAAACGTGTACAATCGCGTGTTTTGCGTAAACACTCAAACTAATGTCGTCTTTGTTCAGTCTGTCCACTTGGATATTCAGTGAGTATACCAGTCAAGCATCAGTGTCAACCACTTACATATTGCTGTCGGTGATGTCAACTACTATACCTGTACTTTGTGAAGTAGGTTAATGATTGAATAAATTAAACATTGACTGGACAACAGTTAATGGGATCATAGGCCGCGATAACGAGTTGATGTTGTTTGTTCGAAGCGCCTCCGATGCTCTAACCGAGCCTTCTCATGTAATGCAAAGTCAGTTGTTTACGGAAATTTATTCAAGCAACGTCTTCTCGGTTTACTCAAGGTAATACCAACACGAGTTTGGCCACTTAAACACAAAGCATGATATGCAATGTGGATTGACAGACGGGGATCGGGGGTCTAGCATTGTTTTAGGGTCTTGTGTACGAGCTTCGACAAGGCGACATTAATCAGTAGTAGTGGCTTTAGTGTGCATGTAAGTGTTGTTTCTTGACCAATCTGGGCGAGTGCTCGGAAGTTGAAGATGTCCAGTTTAAGTAGTGTTGGAGAAGCATGTGCGGCGTTGTGTCGTTCATGAAATGAAATTACTGCAAAGTTTCGTGAACCTCCGCAATGATCATCATAACGTGAGACTGGTCTATGCTATACTAAGAACTAAAAGCGGGTGTGTCACTAAGTGGTAACACAGCTCGTAGTGATGCGATGGCGAGCCGTCACAGAACTCAACCGACCGCTGTCAAAGTTAAGTAAAACTATACGCAATAAAATTCACAGTGTTACCGGGGTTCATGCTTGGTATGCAGACAACACTCTTTGGTTACCTTGGCCTTGAAGTAAGATTGCCTTAGGGTGACCCCGCCAGAAATCTTCACAAATAGCCTGATCCACAATGCGGACGGACGAAGTAGGGCGTTCGTAGTGTATTCAAAGCCGATGAATAGTGCCGGTTCACATGTTCTTGAGATGGAGTCCCACCATCCGGGATACCTAATGCATTCTGCATGAGATGGTGACAAAGATAACGGAGTAACTCGAAGTTGCGCCGGAGTGGTATATGGATCTGACCGAATACATCCGCCAGACCAGAAGAACAGATACCCGACCAAATTTTTCCTGAGTCTCCGTGTATGTGCTAATGGTTGCTAATCAATGCATCGGTTTATGCGCCCTTTGGATGTACTTCAGCAATCCGAGTTGCCCAGCGCTCCTCGTAGATCCGTTCGAGCCAGTGACCGTCAGTTAATTTGTCCCTAGGATGAAACCTGCAGCCGACGAAACGATTTGTATGCGTCTCTAAAATGGTTCGAAACTAAGGTTTTTTCCTTCCTAGGTGAATAATCAACTGCTCAACAATACGGTTTTGGCTCCGAACATAGGTTTCTTTCTCTCACTTTGATGAATGAAACACCCTCGCTACAGTAAGGTAGTGAGTAGGACTTTCTAGCCGAGGGTTATGAGCCTCTTGTTATCTGAAGGCACTTCGGGTAGTAAACACGAGGTCTCATCCACCCTCACTTGTGCAAGGACAGAACGATTTTATTAAGGGATTAGAAAATGGCGCAAACTGTCGATAACAATTGAGACTGGCTAGGGTACGTTGGACGTGTGTCCTACTGTTTAAAAATAACAGGCTTTCTGTTTTTTCGTTAGTGGATGTGGAAATGACCCAACTTTAAGGTGCTGACTCTCAGGCTTACGTTCGTGGATACATTCCCTAGATTTTTAGAGGGCTGACAGTATTCGGCTTGCTTACGAGCCTGGATTTTGCACAGATATCAAACACTGGACTGTTTAGGCTGGACTTGGTTATGTAAGAGTGTTCAACTCCATCCCGTGGTATTTTGATCACGAGGCGAGTAGACATCGACTTTATTGGTTTTCAAAGTGATTATTTCACTTGTGCATTCGTTGAATGATCTGCATCTCAAAAATAGACTGGCGTCAGTCGCAGTCATTTAGATTCCTTTGCAATCGACATTCTTACGGTTCCGCTCTTTGTTTGGCCGATGAATGCTCACTACATTTTTCCCTATCCCTATCGCCCGTTGCTTGTCTCGATATTTCGTTCCATGAATTTGTATATCGGTTTTTAATTTTTACAAAGCTATAAAAAGTTAGAATAAAATTGCGAATCGTATGGACTTTTGAAACCGTTATATCGATTATAATTTCATTCGGTAGTGTTGTATTTTTCTATTATCGGAGGACACCTGCTGTTTTTGACATAACCTGTGCAAATTGCGCTTTACGTTGCTTTGTTTTCAGTCGTCAAATGTATCATTCTTGCGAGCCCAGGGTTTGTGCGGGAACAGTTTTTTGACTATCTTATCCAGACCGCGGTCAAGCAAGGACAAGCGTGTATTTCTGGAAAATAAGAGCAAGTTTGTTCTTGTTCATTCTTCCTCTGGTCATAAACACGCGCTAAAAGAAGTGCTCGCTGACGCCAACATCCTAAGCAAACTGGCGAATACCAAAGCAGCTACAGAGGTGACAGCTTTGAATGACTTCTATCAAATGCTCAAAGTGGATCAGTCACGCGCTTTTTATGGGCAAGTGGTTTTCGCAAAAACTCTCCGTTCAAATTCTTTGGTAGCATATTTTATCGGCGCGTTTTCATTTCACTAGGCCACTAATAGCTTAATCTAATAAAAATGTTAGTCAACATCGCAGATTCAGGTTGACATCGCATCTAAGCCTCTAATAAACTCCTGCTACTAAAACTGGTGCTAATCCGCTGGAGTTTGGTCACGGAACTTGTAAAATGATAATCCGAACTGAATGACTCCTTCAACCATTTTATCATGTGTTTGTACATGTTCGTATTACTTATTACCGTTTATATTGCTGATGAGTAATCGTGGGCTTGATCGATTCAAATTGAACATCACTTGCATTTGATCGTAGCTTTCGCATTCAAGATAGACTTTCCAGCCAGCCTCTTTCAAAAAGAAGCATTAGACTCGATGTTCGGTCCTGCTAGAGCTCATCAGTAGTGCATCTTTTGCAAGACCGAGTTTTGGACTCTGATCACGTTTGCATGATAGTTCAGTCGTGCTGAATGTGAGATCAACGGCTCAGTGATCAGCATGATTGTCTCATGAAAGCAACGTCAGAGTTCAAATCCCGATCGTGTAAGGGCTGAATGTTAGTGACGAACCCCAACAAAAACTAAACTCGAGTATATTGTTTTACCTCTCAGGTGTGTCTTGTTTATTGTTCGTCATAATTCCGCTCTACCCATTTTCATCACGCAGCTACAAACATGTCAAGACTGCTGCCGATGCGTTCGCCATCGATACTCTGCTCGTTTCTGACGCGTTGTTCCGCTCGCGTGATCTGGAAGAACGACGCCGCTATGTAGCCTTGGTAGACAGTGTAAAGGAAGATCAGGGGACCGTTCGGATATTTTCCAGTTTGCACGTGTCCGGTGAACGTACGTTCAAATCTGACTAAACTGTTCGTAAATTCCAGCAGAACGTTGATTTTCAGCATTCACCATACGTACATCAGATGAGGTGTGGTTGTATGGCAATTAGGCATCAGTGTGACCCACTGATGTGTTGCTGTCTATGATGATGATGATGACATCAGACGAGGTTGTGTGCTATAGAAATAACGTTCAGATTACATGTGCTATGTACATCTCCAACAGCATCATTCTGGTGGTATTATTGTTGGAAGTCGGAATAAAACACGAAAGTCACTCATCCCAAAATAACACTATGATGACCTGAGAAGTAGAAATGACAATACAACTTGTTGCAATGCATTTAGAAAAGGAATTCATAAAACAATGTTCGTCGTTGTGGTACGTGTGCTACTAAAAACGGGCAACAGCATTCGACCTAACCGGATCAAATTTTAGGTCAGCAAATAATTTAGTTAACGCAACCCATCGCCTGAGTTAGCGTTCAGTTTTTTTCAATACGCGACAACAGTCGACGGCATGTACGAAAAGTGTCCCATTTGAGTCTGTTTACTGTTCTCAACTTCATACGCTCAATATCTGTTTGGAACATATTTATCTTCATCTCAAAATATTCCGATAATACTTGTGCGTCTCGATGTTGTCTTAAGATTACTCAAGGACTTTTTCTGTCATTTCTGTATATCTCTAGGTTAATCGGAACTAAGCGGATCAACATGGTGCAGAAAGTGGAACTAGTAATATTGTACTAGAACCCTAACACTGCGATGACACGTTGATGGGCCTTCTGGTTTAGGCCAGTAAGCGCCAATCGACTGCGGTAGACACAACAAGGGAGATGGATAGAATGTGTCCCAGGCATGTCTCAGCGGTGTAGTACAATGAATGTTCGCTGACTCGACTTGCTTAACACGCTTGTCAGCGTAATCTACTGTGTAGCGTTGGGATTCCAGTGCGATGTTTCAGCCCTTCTCTTTCCACTGGGATTCGCCTAATTTCGATCATTCTGGAGATGCAGAACAGTATTGAGTTGTCATAAACTGAGATTGAGTCATGGGAAATCAATATGGGGATGCCTCAAGTTGAAGCGTGTATAGGCCTAGGTCAGTCGCAACTTTCAAATTCTGATACTAAAAATAATGATCTTAACGTCGAAAGCTGTAAGCTGGCTTATAGTTATGCTCCTCCTCGCCCACTTAACGACCGAAAATTGGTACATTTTGATAATACCTTCAGTTATGATATATTTTTTAAAGAAACATCTGTTTGTACTTTTTGTCGACTAACCAACACCAGAATTGAACCAACTCTCCGGGGTTGCCGCTATTCTGCGATTTCCCATACCGGAGCCAACTTCCGAAAGTGATTCTGATAGTTCGGCTAACGAAGGTGACGGGACTAGGTGACGCTGAGCCTCCGTGTTCCCTTTTGAACTGTGATGCTGCTTCTTCATTAACCGCATCGTCATAACCTACTATACAGACCACCTTTTGAGAGGATCATCTTAATCCGACCACGACTGTCCGATACAACAAATGTGACAATGTGGAATTTATTATCTCTTTGTTTTCAGATTCAGTTGCGTTTGTGTTCTTCTCCACTTATCTGACTTTTTGATAGTTGACCGATTGCACTCGATCAAACTTATGTTGTGGCAATTTCAGCAATCTTCGAAATCGGAAATCTGATTGAAAAAGTTGCAGTTCTGCTTTACCATCTGTTTGAAAGTTGTGTGTATTTGGTTTTCATCTAGGTGAACAAGGCACCATATTTTCCTGTTCATATAGCTTGTGATATCTCCGGGAGTAATTTAAATATAGGGGAACTTACCAAAACTGCAGTACGGAATGTGATTTGTCAATCTCGTTTTTGGGTAATGTTCCGAATCTACACGTCATCGATACTTGCGTACAATCGCACACATCGGGTGACACCAACGAGCAAACAGTGAAGAGGTTAGATAGCGGGATTTTGGTCGACAAGTGAACAGATGCACTCATCCAAATTCTGAAAACACATTTAAACGGTTGTACATTGAGAGTGCCAATGTATCGTTTACCACACTAAGCACTCTTCCAAGACTACAGCTAACTGATACAAGAAACTGGTTGCTCATTCGATGACTTGAAGTTGAAAGCCATCAATGGGCCAGGAACTGCAAACAGCGTTCGTTTTCTGGTCAAGGTGTAACAACCTAAAGAAATGTCATTCTTATGGAGATCCCGGTGATAGTCGGCACCTGTCATCACGTATCTTTGCTCGCTTGCTGGTTTTGGGAAACGTCGATCCAAACTCGGCGCCATTTCTATACAAGTACACAATGCCTTGCACGCGGCGGATTGCATGTTTTTGTGGACGGTATTTTATTCAGATGCTCCGTTAGTTAATGTTGCTTGCGATTTTAGCAGAATCCAAGGAGGGTGCCCCTCCCCGCGAAAAACAATTGTTTTTCAAGAGCTATAATTCAGCGAATTTTCTGCGTTTTTCCTGTTTATGCATTGATTATCGCCATCGATCTTAGGGCAGCCTGGGATCAATTACCCTTCTCCGTTCCCGGCTATTTTGGAGATAAACTCCTCGTTTTCCCAACCATGGGCTTCCGATCCGTCCCTGTTGGGATCGCATATAAACCCTGAAGAGTACGTGATGAGCGAACATTATATTGTCTCGTATATTTCCGAATGGGGGGCCTCTTAACCTGCAGCCGAAGACATCATAGACACTAGCTGTTGGTCGTTTCCCTTGTTTAAAACATTGAGTTCCCTTAATCCATTTAGTCAAAACAGAGAGAAGACATATCGCGAGATGTTAACATTTCGATTTACTCTCATCAGTCGCCAACGTAAAACCAGCAAATTTTATACAAACTGCGTATAGCAACAACAATTGAACGAACCAACCACATAGTTCTGACCTTTCACGCGCTAATAGTGCAATCAATTCCACGGCAAGGAGATTGATTGCGTCAGCGCCTTCTGTGCACACAAAACTGGCCGATGTTGTTTGATTAGCAATGCCTCGCTAATCGCTAACAGTTTCGGGTTGCGATTATGTAACAATATCTTGAACGATTCGACAGGGTCAACTAGGTGACCGGTTGCTAAGATGTTTGGCGATCGATGAGGCCGGGGTCTTCGAGCTTGTTACAGACAGCAGGTCATTTTTTGAGATCGCAGTTGATAACCACTTAGGAATGTGCTCCGCCATACGCTGATGCAAGCGCCGATCTGTTCTGCCTATGTAGACGTCATTGCAACTGAACTGGTATATTACGTGGGAGACAGACTGATCGGTTGAGTATCACCGCTATGAAGAGCCAAACCCCTAGTGCTTAGCAGGACGCGCAGTTGGGCAGCTGGGTAAGTGCGTTGCAACGCCGACATCAATTTGTGACTAATGTTGTTGGTCAGGTGGTCACCCTTGAATTGGATTTGCAGAAATATGTTCTCCGCAATGCAGCTTATCACTTTTGGTTCTTTCTTTTTACTGTGGATATCCACAAACTTTTCAGGATAGCCGTTATCCATCAGAGTTTTCTTAATAAACTCTTTCTTTCTCCAATCGATCTGCAGTGCAAATCATTCTGGCTCTGTAAAATAACGTTTTCACTAGCCCTCGTTTATAAGCAATAGGTGCGAAGCTGGAGAACTGCAAATATTGTCCACTCCAAGTTGGCTTACGATAAACAGATCGTTGCAATGTACCATCTTGACGTCTGGTTATAAGAATGTCTAAGAACGGCAAGCAATTATTAACCTTGTAAACATTATTTCCAGATCGAGTTGTCCGTGATGTGAGGACCGCACTAGCAATTGTTACTACCACGTGCTGCTCCCCAACGTGTTCGGTTTTGTATTTGGATTTGTATCAACTAACCACGGTGACAATTTGTCCACCATCCCAGTGGCAACGTTTTCTACCCGGTCTGGCGTGTGCTCGTGGCCGATCATTGAAATAATAATTCGGTCAGCTTATTGTGGCTGTGTAATTAACCTGAGGACACTAAATGTGCCTCACATGATGGATTGGTTGTTTAACTTTACGCTAAACTGTCGTGCTCTATAGGAACTTGATCCAATGTTAGACGACGCGTGTACAATAGGATATGGTTGCGGATAGCACCGTGATGAAATAACTGTCGGCGAGAAAAAGGGATGAATAGTGCTAGTACTGATTGCTAGTCATAGAGGCTTACTTCCGATCAGCAATGCCGTGTAGTCTTGCACACCGGCTCTTACTTGAACAATGGTAACTACTGTTCGGTTGGTGCAATCACGCACTTTCTGCGTTCACAGCCTCCGGGACAACCTGAAGCAAGTTGCTTTTAATGATCGCGGTTATCCGGTTGGTGCCACTAAAGAAACATATATCACATGGATTGACCGACGCAAAGCTTTTCTTTTTTAGCCAAATCCATCATCTAACTTAGCCCTGGATTGCAGGTATATCATACTGGTGGTCCCGAATCGGCTCAAGCACTAGTTTTAATGAACTTTATTCGAGGACCGAGCAGGTGTATGCCATTTCGCAGCGACATCTCATATACATGATACAGACGTAGCTCATCAAAGTTACACATTCTACGTGGATTGATAGTGGTCAATGTTCCCCCACTTTCGTGCTTACTTTCAAGTAAAAGCCATCGGACTGGGATGATGTGACCCTGGCTCCGTGTGCATCTTTATCCCTTCTAACTCCTGTAAACGATTAAGTTTGTCCATTGATGCAGCAGATAATAACAGCAAAACCACGCAAGCTAGTCGAGACAATAGTCAAATTAGTCTAGTTGGATTTACGGGTTAATGTTTGTCGATGGACAATAGCGTTGAAATTCCCAAAGGCTTGTACTTTCGCTTCAAGTGATGGATCAATCGAATTAGCATAATAGAATTTCACTCCAAAGTTCACACTTCATGTTAAACGGAGATTCTGTTGATCGATCCACAGGTGTTCGTCTCCTTGTATTGTTTGCAGGACTAACCAGCGCTGGCCTAGTTAAGCTAGTTGAGACGAAAGTGGCCGTCTAGTCCGGTGCCGATGTGTTCCTGGTATGATGGACCTAGCACAATCGGTCATAATGGGGTTTGCTTAACTCGCTAGACAGAATACGAAATTACAATACCCAGAAGTGCCGTGTAACCTCTAAAAAATGTAGGGATAACATAGCAGACCGAACCTTGGCGTGGCTCATGTACCCCGTTGAATAACCTCAATCAATTTTTATTGAATTACGTGAATAAGGCAATTTTTGAACAATACATCAATGTAACAGGCAGTCACCCATTTTACCGGTTACATCTGGGAATTATTCAAGCGCTACTTCATCACAATACGCACTCCCAACGATTTCCATGGGAATCCTCACTTTAGTTCATACCCTTCATTAATTTGAGCCTTGTGTAAAGAACGGATATTTTTCCAAGTGAATCATCTTCGCATCATCCGCACAACGTGTGTTGCAAAAAAAAAATCCATACTGGAGCGCAAAAGCATGATGTGAATCCGCCTACTAAAACCATAACAGCCTCAGCGCCACACACAATTGTGGCTGTTGTTTGGCAATCAGCAAAGTTTCCATAAATTTGAGTGGGCAACTGTTCCCACTGTTACGAGTAAGGGATGGCTTAGCAAGCGACCTGTTCCCGGTTGTCCATCATCGTACCCATTACATAGCACTTATACCATCACGGTTATCAAGCGAACAAAAGCGGTGTGTCACGCGACTGCTTCAGACGGTTTTGAATTGGAAGGCAATTAAGTGTTGTAATGGACGAGTGAGAATGTGCTTGGCCCTAATCCATTGACAACACAGAACGCGCCGCTCGAAGGCCAGACACTGTGGTCTCAACAGACATTTCACCGACAGAACGATAGTGTTGGGGAGCAAACCGTATGCCTCCACCAACGTTTGCAAATGTAAGTGTTTAGCTCTAGTTTAGTCAAAGACTAACGGCAGCAACTGAAAAAAAGGAAAGAAAAAAGCGCAAGGTGAGTTCACATCCACCCGGAAATAGCCAAAGGCGCGCCCCGCGTAAAGTGCTTGGAATTTCTGAGTGTGTTAAATAGCAACCGGAACGCTCCTGAAGATCAGTGTAATACGTAAGTCGTTTAGGAAGTGCATGCAGACAGTTGCGCGTTAATAGAAAGTGGCTATTGTTTCGTAGTCGACACGTAGAAGCATACATCCAGATAAGCGAAAAAGTACAGTTGCAACCAAGATCCTCCGAGACGCCACACAAACGTCAATTACGGTGTCCAACTTGATCCCGGGGGCTGTCAAGCAGGTAAACGTAGAACTTGGGCAAATTTTTGAGAGTGCACATTTGTGGGTTACGCAACCGAATTCCGATCGCTTTCGCGGCTGCCGGAATACGAGATCTGACTCATTCGGATTGGCAATAAGGGAAGTTTCGATGACACCGAGTGTCCTGAGTCGACGAAGTGCGCTGGAAGTGGACTTCATCTCACCTTTTAATCAGCTATGTTCTCTGGGAAGGTTGCTTGGTTATGCGACAGACGTAACCTGCTCCACAGGAGCACAAAATGGTCGCACATTTAGGCGGTGTATTTTTAAGTTGTACGTGAACGACCGCGCCAGATCCATTGACCTCATTCAGTGTGTTCAGTTCAATCGCGTTGCTGCTTTGAGTCTCTGCGTGGCCAGGTGCAGCAAACTGCCTCCTCGTACGGCAAATTGAGAAAAACGGTTTCGACTGAACATCGCCGACAACTAACTGCAGCTTTCGCAGTCCAATAAGCTTTTCAATCAGTCCCTTTTGAAAAAAAGGCACTTTACTCGAGTTTCAGTCTTGTTAGAGCTTACCATTAGTTTCTAAGTTCGCTAAACTTTGGTCAACATTAAGTCAATGACCTCACTCTAGGCACGACCGGATTATTATACGCAGAAATTCAATCGCATTTGCTCACGACTAATGTTTCCTTGTGTAATGCTATATAATTTATACCCATTCATCT
>LOND01004746.1:25144-38941 GCA_014220965.1 Paragonimus kellicotti
TGACAAATTAGCTGACGCTTATCGCGATGCTAGTTGCTAGGTTTGTGCGCCCAATATTTCCCCAGCCTTACGTTAACGCGGAACGGAATTCGTAGTGAGAAGATGGTGAATCTGCAAACAAACTTCATTTATTGATTTACTCACCGTTCACAAGCAGACTTCAACGCAACAGTTAAAGGCGCTAGGAGTTGGACGTGAGAGAACCTCAAGCACAACCGCACGGCAACCGCCAGAGAGGACGAATGTCGACGGAAACTCCAGTCGACCTTACAACACCCACTATTAATATTTTCAATCTCCATGCCAAATGAAGGACAAACTAATTACCGGTCGATTAAAACAAATTTCAAGGTTCGTGATCACTTCTGTCACGAAAACCAACGATTTTTAAATTCCTGGGCGATACCACTGAAATACTGTCAGATATTCACAGATCTCACATTTTATCGCTGTTTGAAAGCAGATTTCACTACCTTACTGATAATTTCCAGCACTCGCATGCTCAATCCAATCGATCGATCAAAGGTGTTTGTGTAATTTTTTAGATGAAGGTGGTTTCTAAACTAAAAAATATAGTTTTGTGGCACGTTTCACTTCCGGAGGTCGTTGAATTCTGTTACTGGACAGTTTTTGCTCTAATATTTTAAAGGCGTAAGCAAGAAATGCGCTCCGCTCAATTGCATAACAATTACTGGGAAATTTAACGAAATTGTAAAATTACGTTCAATTGTGAAATTAACGTTCGGATATAATGCAGTTCAATCTTGTAGACTTGAGAGAATATCTTTTTTCAAAACCTCAGTCTAATTAAACAGGAAAACTTGATTTCCCATCCGACGATAAAATCGTTGTTACAAGGGTTTCATGAAGCTTTGGAATTTTTTTACAACTCCATGATGACATACTAATAATAATAATAATGGTATATTTCTCAACGCATCTGTGAGAAACACGCTCAGATGAGCGTGATCAATGTACACATTTTATCGCTACATGCATAAATGCACACCATACACATAATTAATAATTGTACAATACACCAGTTTCGTGAATAATATAACGAAACAGACATAGCAAGAGAGAAAAATCCAAGTTTATGAAAAAGCATCTGGGACACACGCGTCTAAAATGATAGTTTCCAAATTCTTCAATGTTCGATGAAAATGCTGAGTAGTTACATCAATTTTTGCTTCACAAGGTTACCACTGACCTAATGGTCAAGGTCATGCCAGAAATCGGTTATCTGAGGATGGAGAAAATGAACAGTCGAAGAATTTCGCCATTATTTGATGTAGATGGTTCCGGAAAAATATGCAGAAAACTTTGTTGCGATGAGGGAAGATAGGGAAGCCTGTACTTTTGCGGAGAAATGGGCGGTCCTCTGAACTGGACTTCGTTGTCCTCAAAATCGACGGAATTTCGCAGACCTCGCGAATTGTCCAACCAATACGGGATTTTGAGTGTCCGGACGTGGTGGAATGTTTTCTCGCGTCAGATGTAGTTGTGGAATCAGGAATGAAAAGCGAAATTACGTGATAAACGGAAGAACGTAAAATGGTCATGTGAAGTATGACGAATAATGGAATATGTGATTTTCTGGCCAAACCTTTTATATAAAATTTATAATTTTGTGTTAGCTAATAAAATATATGCACTAGCAAACAATTGTTGTCGTAAAACGTGTATGATTACAGCCGAATTCTGATGTCGATTTGGTATACACGTCCGATATATAGAATGGAAAGAATGTTTAAAAAGATAGAAAGATTGCCAGGTGATCCATGAGGATAGGAAGTATGGGTGGTAACGCGAGATTTGAATGTAACCATATGAGGCGAACAGGCTAAGTGTACTTTTTTCCAAACAGTTTTAGCGTGCACAGCTTTTGCATAATGATCAACAACCATACACAGTTGGTTATCATTAAGTATGAAGTAATAAGCTTCGGTATCTAGATAATCACATCCGATGGTGAAATTGATAACTTTGATCTGCTCGAAGTGTACGAGACGTTGTATCACGCACACTTGAAACAAGTGACAGGGTGGAGAGCTAGTGAAACGGCTGCAGCTCAAGACTTGACTACCATCAATTGCGCCAGTGACACCGTGAAAGTCACACTGAAGGTGCCAGTGGGTAGAAGTGTCCATAGGATCTTTGCGTAGTATTAAGCATGAAGGAGTCTAGGCCACCGGGCTAGTATCACAGACCTTTCCATTGTATGGGATTACAGGAGCTTAGTAAGACAGCCGATAAGGTGGATTAGGTTCCTCGAGAAAGCGATGTTGATCCACGCTGAGACTACATTAAAAGTAACCTAACAGTTTCCGTAAATGTATTTGCAGCATTTAGGAGGGCAACGCGGAATGGCACCACCTTAGTGGGAGATCAGGGCAATGAAGGCTTGATCTAGGAGGTATAATGCCTGGAAAAGGTTTATGCAGAATTGGAGTCAGGAGGGGACACCTGCTGGAACGAGAAAGTGATCAACCCATAATGAATGCCGTCTCCTATGTGACAGGAGATTAGCTGAGAACGTCCAGAGTTACACCAAACCTTACTACAACGGGTTGCGGTTAGACAAAAAAATAAGTTGGGTTTCGCCACCCGAACAGTCTGACGGACGTCCTACTCGATTTAGTTAAGCAGGTCCTCATGTTGGACCTAGGGAGAGATTAGGAGAACGATAACAATTCGAGAGGAATGAATGTAGTGATGGAAGGCCTCCAGGTGAATTCCGTGAGTTCCGATATTTGCTTCCGCGTATTAATTGAATTTCAGATTCTCCGCTGTTATAAACATCATAAATTTTCGTTTTGATTTATACTGTATTTCCTGATCACCTTGAATATTCCATTCAGTTATAGCGAAACGACCGAACTGCCAATCGTGCTCAGAAACTGTTCATGTCAAAGGCCAGGCCATGCAGTGCTTCAGCTGAAATTTCTGAGTTCGATAAACGTGTCTGGGTATATCTGGTGAAAGTACAAATTTTTGATTGCAAATAATTTGGATTGCATTCAGTTAGTTTGTGACCTTCGTTGGCCTGCTTGATGAACTGCTGTAACGGCGAATCCCAGGCTACCATCAGTTGTTGATTCGGATGAATCCACCAAGGCAGCTTTTACCAGCTCATTGGAGTTTGTAAGCGAGGAACATGAAGTTCATGGGACCATTGCCGTGAACCATTCTGCTCCCAAAGCGGCCAACATTATCAGCGGCGGAAGCGAAGCCAACCGCTGCAGCTGGCGCCTAGTCGTTCAGAAATCCCATGAGTGTCGTGCTCTCACGTCAGAGATATTGAACTCAATTACTCGAGCCAACCCCATGAACATCGGGACATTTTCGAATGCACCGACAGCTGCTTGAAGCTCCGCAATGAAACCGAGTGCGAGCTCAGGCATGACTTATACACGAAAATGAGTAACGAGCAACTCTATCCGTCCTCCAATCAGCAACAAGCAAAAATCTTTAGTTCTGTGCATTTAGGAAAGCCGCGATTGGTGTTACAGTAGCTGCATGCGTTGAGCGTTTAATGATTGTTATGTGTTCTATGGAAAGTCAGCGACCACGTTCCTGTCTTTATTTATTCCCTTCTCGTTGATCCTTCCTCTTCTTACATTAGAAATCTTCTTGGTAATGATTGCGAGCCTCTTGCAAAGACTGACACGACCATTCAAGTTACGTGCGTGATAAATCATTTTCTGCCACGAAAATAATTTTTGAGGTACCACTAAATCGTGTTATCGTTTACTCGTGGAAGCTTGCTCTCGTGTAGTTTTTCTTCCTCACTTCCCATGCTGGACCTTTGTTTATATGTACCCTGGTTTCATTTGCACCTGATCGCTCCGCCATTACGCGACTGTTGCATTTGATCATATTCACGTGAACCGTTAGTCTCGGAACTTGTATATTTGGTGGATTCAATATCGAGGTTTGTTGTTATCTTCCTTCTATTTAGTTCCTGCTAATTTTCGTGTGCCTCAAAACAGTATTAATGAGAAACTCGCCAATACGACCGTCTTCCCTTTTGGATCCGAATCGGTTGCTCAGCGGCTCAGAATTTATAGACGCTCGTTGCTTACAGACGCGACTATTCTAGATCCAGCCTATCGACAGACGTTGCGAGTAGACTAAGCGTTGCTCGAACAACCACTAGACGTCCGGGAGTAACAGTGTTCGGTAATTCCTTTTTCGTGGGCATCAAATCTCTGCCAATCGGTTGAAGGTTTTCGGTTCGTACTTACGGTGATCGAGCTGAGCAAATTTGACACACATGATGCACGGAGGCGTTCTCCTGGTTAGCAGCCGCCTGAAGCTTCCCTGAGGACAACTTTATCGTTGGACTTGCCTACTATGCCCCTGCTTGCGGAGAAGAACCCTGTTCCCTATCTCCAACAACTGACCGCGGATGTGCATGGGACACACGTTGATGATGATATCAAAGCATCTTCGAATTTTCCCACTACTTTTGCCTCAGCTCATTCCTTGTTCATGCCTTTTTAGGGGTTTTATTGACTTTCACAGGGACGCGGCTGGGAATGCTTAATTGTCTGTTGTTTCATATGTTTATGGCACGCTTGGGGCCCCCAGAGCGACGCAAAGAGACTATGCCCAGGGATAGCTTTAGGGACGGTGTCAGCCTAACCGGAGAAAACGGCGTGCGTATCCTAACTGCTTGGCCTCGCCCCATCTAAACTCGGTGTTCACCTGAGCAACATTTGGTGATGGACGATAGGCTCCTCAAAGAAGAAATGCGTCTAAAGGAAGAGGAGCTAGGGGTTGAAGGAAAAGTTTGTTTGTGGTGAGATAAATATGCCATCTAAGAAGACTAATGCAGATGCTTTTTCGTCTAACACTTCTGCTCGGCTACACCTTTATAAACTATGCGTACGACCCCAACTTGAGTACTGCACGTTCATATATTGTCACCTGCGCAAGTCTGATAGGCTAGCTCTGGAAAGTCTCCAACGTGCATTCACGAAAGGTTTACTAGGTTATCCGTCTTCTCTGAGTTACAAAGAACGCTGCCAGACGATTGCACTCGATCACTTTGGCTACGGCGACTCAAGCTGAACCTTGCACTCATGTATAATCTAGTTTATGGCAATAAATTCACCGTCAACTTCGTGATCCGCTTGTAACATAGCTCAAAGTACAACCTCAAAACCTAGAACATGAACAATCTCACCTTATCACAGTCTAGCCAGATGGCTAGTTCAAATACTTGAACCTGTCAGAGCAAGAATAACTCCATTTAGCCTGGAAAGATACATTTCAGTTTGTGGACTCTGTCGACTTGCTGAACATTAAAAATCACCAGAATATTGCTCTAGATGTTACATCGCTACTTACAAACTTCAGAAGCGAACAGGATCTGGATGAACAGAATGCTTTTGACCTGGATGCGAATTAACGCTTCCTATCTTTTACAGGTATAAATATCCCCCTTAATATATGTTAGTCGTCTGAGTCTTACGCGTCGTTCTCATTTCAGTGGCATCTTGAGAAAGGCCTTATTCTAACGGTTGACCGGGTATGTGGTCCCCTATCAGCTCACGAAACGTTTCAAACAAATGACGCGGGGAAGCGTATTTTTCACTCTAAACATAGGCATACACCACGGGTCGTCCACGATCCATCCCGTCTGTGACCAGAAACTTATATAGCTCCAGGCTACAACCGCAAATGTGAACTGACAGAGGACCTACTTGTGGCGGTTGGTTCCATGCGTGGCATCAACGTTTACCACATCAGGAAAACGTCTGAACAGTTGCATTTGTTGCTTTCGTACGCAACAAATATGCGTCTATCTATTATTGTCACCTTTGATGATGACACGCAAGTGTTTCTATCCAGATATTTATATATGTATGGAATTTGAGGCAGACCATGTCTGCTCATACATCGAGTATCCAAACCCAAACCCACTCACTCATTGTCGGAGGTCTAAACCAATGACCGATGTAGGAACTGTCCATGGTCGTTGTAAAATAATAATATATATTTCTCAACGCATTCGCGAGAAACACGCTCGTATGTGCACGATCATGCCAGATAACCGCAGGCGTTACAAATCAACAAATGGTTATTGTTATAAGACAAACATGAAGTCTGCTGACAAAAGAATGCATAATCAGAGAGAGATGGGTTGCGGTTTACGAAAGTTTGATGCACACACCAGTAAAAAATAGTTCGCTCATTCCACAGATTCTGTTCAAAAGATGAGATGTTACACTAATTTTTCTTATACAAGGTTATGTGGGGACGTCCGCTACTTGTTTCCAAATATTATCAAGGTCCATTCGGAAGTGAAAATTACGGTAGCAAATGCAACTTCGAAGGACTTCCGCTGTTATTGACATAATTTCGGCACGCGAAAAACTTGCTCTGACAGCTCACGATACCGCTCGGGCCCAGGCGGGGACGGATTTTCAAAATCCGACACGCAGATTGGCAAGCCTCATAGCGCCGGCACTTCTCTCGATTCTTTCCAAAATAGCTCAAAAAGTTGAAACTCTCGTGCACGCTGCTCGATCAATATGGGTTCTCTACACCGTCCAATTCCCTCGCAAAGAATACCTTCCTGCCATACTAGATTCGAGAAGAAAAGAACCATAACTAACCTCTTCCGTGTTTAAATCGCGGAAATGTTTGGACGTGATCCGCTATGCAATTATGACTAAAATAATGGATACCTATCAATGTTTTTCTGACAAATAACCTACACGACTATAATTAGTCTTTCTTCCCCCTTTTCGGTGAAGTACTATTACGTCATCGGTAGGTAATGGGTTAGGAGCATTCCCCGCGATATATGGGTATTTTGGCCAGCTATTCATGGAATGGATTATCACACCTGATAAAACAGAATTACCAACCAAGTTTTGACATTAGTTTGTTTTTCTTATGTCAGGTTTGATGTTAGATCCTATATCTCCATCTTCCACACAAACACGGTTAATAGTGGTTAACAAGTAGGGTTTGAGGCAGGGAAGACAACACGAGATATGAATTGAGGTTTCAATGCACTTATGTGAGGTAAACGTGGGCAGCATTTTTTTCTTCTTCAGGTTTTCTATGGGAGGTTTCTGTGTGGCTAGTCAGTAAAATCCAGTCAATATCGGATACGAACAACTGTAGCCTGATGGTTTATCAGGGTGAACATCGGCAATATGTTGCTCCAACTCAGCGGTTGGAGTGTTGTACTCGAACGGATGCCTGCAATCGCTCACTTTACTTGCAACGAGCCGCACATTTGTCTAGCTGTATATCGCACAGCAAAGCGGTTGAGTCGTGGTTGTGCTCAAATGTAAAAGAGCTAACGACCAACCTAGTTTTTCTCCTAACGCCTTTGAAGCGTGACTGACAGCGCGTATCGCGAGAACTGTGTAATGGGAAGTATGTGAACTTGACTCCACTAATCACATCGTAATTCACGGCTTTCGCTCCTATGTTTCGCCCTTTATTTGACTAACCGAGCTCTACTTACATCTACAACAGTATGATCATACTTCAAGCTCCACTGTTGAATTTTGCCTGACCAGCACTGCACAAGCAATGTGTTTCTTCATGTACTTTTGTATACAACTTCGAAACTCCTTGAAATTCGAAAATTCCCGACCTTCAAATATATCTTCGAAGCCTTGTAGATAATCCATCACTTGAAATCAAACTTATGTATAACACATCATTAATCAACATAGAACGGTTGATCATTGATCAACCATGAATATCTACTTCAAAAGAAAGCGCATGTACACCATTACAACACCCACTATTAATATTTTCAATCTCCATGCCAAATGAAGGACAAACTAATTACCGATCGATTAAAACAAATTTCAAGGTTTGGGATCACTTCTGTCACGAAAACCAACGATTTTTAAATTCCTGGACGATACCACGGAAATATTGCCAGATATTTACAGATCTCACATTTTATCCCTGTTTGAAAGCAGATTTCACTACCTTACTGATAATTTCCAGCACTCGCATGCTCAATCCAATCGATCGATCAAAGGTGTTTGTGTAATTTTTTAGATGAAGGTGGTTTCTAAACTAAAAAATATAGTATTGTGGCACGTTTCACTTCCGGAGGTCGTTGAATTCTGTATACTGGACTTTTTCTTAATTTTTAAAGGCGTAACAAAGAATGCGCTCCGCTCAATCGATAACATACTTGGGAAATTTAACGAAATTGTAAAATTACGTTCAATTGTGAAATTAACGTTCGGATATAATGCAGTTCAATCTTGCAGACTTGAGAGAATATCTTTTTTCAAAACCTCAGTCTAATTAAACAGGAAAACTTGATTTCCCATCCGACGATAAAATCGTTGTTACAACAAGGGTTTCATGAAGCTTTGGAATTTTTTTACAACTCCATGATGACATACTAACAATAACAATAATAGTATTTTCAACGCATCGTGAGAAACACGCTCACATGAGCGTGATCAATGTACACACTGTAACGCTACATGCATAAATGCACACCATACACATAATTAATAATTGTACAATACACCAGTTTCGTGAATAATATAACGAAACAGACATAGCAAGAGAGAAAATCCAAGTTTATGAAAAAGCATCTGGGACACATGTGCCTAAAATGACAGTTTCCAAATTCTTCAATGAAAATTGAATCTATTAAGTACAGCAATTTTTTGCTTCGCAATGTCACTGATCCTATATGGGATCACGTCATTGCGCAGAAATCGCGTTATCTGGGATGGAGAAAATAACAGTCATAAAGGTCGTCTATTTAGATGTAGATGATTCGACCGTGGTGCAGATCTGTGTGCGATGAGGGTAAGATAGGAGAATGTACGTAATGGAAAAAAAATGGGCGGGTCCTCTAAACTGGACTTCGTTATGTTCCCAAAATTGACGGAATTTCGCAGACCTCGCGAATTGTCCAATCAATACGGGATTTTGAGTGTCCGGACGTCCGGTGGATTTTTCGCGTCAATGTGTTGGAATCTACGAATGAAAGCAAGTGTTGTGTATATAAAAGAAGAATGGTAAGATGGTTAAGTGTGAACTATGACGTTAAGTGAAATAAAGTGATTTTTCTTCCTGCACAATCTTTTGGAAAATTTAAATTTTGTGTTACTAATAATATTTCGCATATCAACAAAGTGTTTGGTTAAACCACGTATGACTTATAGCCAAATCCTGATGCTTGCTGATTGGTAAACTCCGACCTATCTAGTATATAAGGATAGAAAGAATGATGAAAAGCAATGCTAGGTGGATCCCTGACGTAGGAGATATGCGTGCTAACGCGAGATTCAAATGTACATGTGAGCGAACAGGCCAGTGTATTTTTTTCCAACAGTTTTAGCGTGCACAGGCTTTTTCAAAATGATCAACCATACACAGTTGGTTATCGTCAAGTATGAAGTAATAAGTTTCGGTATCTAGATAATTAAATCCGATGGTGAAATTGATAACTTTGATCTGCTCGAAATGTACGAGACGTTGTATCACGCGACGCAGGGTTTCCATTCAGATGTTATTAGGTCCGTTTCAAAAATATCTTCATGCAGGCAGAGTTTGAAAATGGACATGACGTTCGGTAATGTCAGGAAGGTTTCTAAGCTTCGTTTGAATTGGTGTATATTCTTACTGGCTCTAACTGCATGTGGAAGTTTATTCCAAATGTAGGAATATTTCACTAGGAAAAAATTTGAACGCAGCTTTTTACGGGATTTAAAAGCTGTCAATGTATATTTTTGTTCCTGAGGTTGTACATTGAGCTATGTTGTCAGTAAATTTATTGCCATGAACTAGATTATACAGAAGTGCAAGGTTCAGCTTGAGTCGCCGTAGCCAAAGTGGATCGAGTGCAAGCGTTTGGCAGCGTTCTCTGTAGTTCAGAGAAGACGGATAACCTAGTAAACCTTTCGTGAATGCACGTTGGAGACTTTCCAGAGCTAGCCTATCAGACTTGCGCAGGTGACAATATATGAACGTGCAGTACTCAAGTTGAGGTCGTACGCATAGTTTATAAAGGTGTAGTCGAGCTTCAGGAAGGGTGAATGAATGCTTAATGTAACCAATCGTTCGTCTAGTTTTACCTACTAGGAAAGAGAAATTGAATGAGTTTGAGTAACGTATACCCAGGTCGCGGACTGAGTTGGAAGTTGGAATGCTATGGCCATCCAGCTTTATAAAGTCCTCTGGTATGGCAACCATGGCAACGATGGTGGATTTATTGGCTGAAAATTTCATCAGCCAAGTTTGACACCAAGACTCTAATGACATGAAGTCCTTCCGTATATTTCCTAAACAAGAAGTGAGATCGCCAGGAGGAACAGTGTAGACAAGTTTGATGTCATCAGCGAATAGGAATAGTTTGCCATGCTTGATAACTTGACATATGTCGTCTATATACATAAGAAAGAGTAACGGTATCAGGACAGGGTCACTCGTTGTGAACTGTCAAACATCTCTAGTAGTACTGGAATGCCTCGAAAGAATACTGTGGGAGTGTTGTTTTACTTTTGTTCTTTCTTGATTATTTACGGAGCTATGGTATTCTAATCACACTCATGAAACTTGCATTAGTGTGGTTCGTGTTGGTGAGATTTTTGAAGCAAGTTCAGCGTTAGTAATTATCTCGGGTTATGAGTTATGAATCGGCCAAATGTGACGTCTGTGATATATAAAAAAAATGCCAGAAATGATAATATATATACGGTTGTCGGGTTCACTTTGCGGCTCTAATCTCATTTGTATTAACGGTGAAAATATGCCATTTCTGGCTAAATCCGTGAAACTTTATTTCTTTGCCACCATTCCTTTTCTTATCTCTCTAATCCCCTACGATTTTCTTGGATGCTGTAATGCGTGTACCGTGGAGGGTGATTGGTTTTGCTGGTGAACGGAAATTTACATTGTCTAGGTGGACAAACTTGTTTCAGGAATATTTGAACGAACCGAATGTAAAACGTTGTAAAGTGACAGAATACAGTTTTCATTTCTTTCGAGGATTTCTTTTGAAAATTAGCTCAGAGGGGTGGGAAACTTTCAAGTCGTTGGCAATGAATACCGAAACTGTTGTGAATAAAATCGCCGGTATTAGAGAGGCTGAAAAGGCTCCGCTCGCGAATTTTTTCCATTGCCCACAGTTACCCGTACGGAGCCCACGCTGGTTCCGCACCATTTTGCTACTTGGGCAGGCCATTACCATGCCCTTCAGGTATGAACTGTTAACAGTGCTGCAAGTGTAAGATATTGTGGTAAGTATCTTTCAGCGTAGTATCATGTGCCAAAACCTAGCACGTCAGTGGTATTTTCTTAGATATATTAGGCACGGATAGCCATTCGTTGAGTTAAAAAGTGTAATCATTTTGCTGCAGAGTTAATCTGATAGGCAAGATGAATTTACTGCCGACGTCTATAGAATGTATATCGAAAACCCTACCAAGAATGTAAAAGGCACCCTTGAGACTGTTGAACGATACTCATAAAACAGTCTTGTTGCCTGGTTGGCATGCCGACAGGTACTGAACGAGAAACGTCTCCTAGGGAATATCTGGGTAATGTAACCTAAACAAACAGTTACCAGTGAAACCATTTCAGCGAGACGACAACACACCCAATTGTCCTATCTCACTAGTGGAGCCAAAGTGTACCCATGCTGAAAAGCATATTGTTGGTTTTGTTAAGGTTACTTAGGATCAATCTGAAAGTGTGTGCTTTGTTTGATTATAATTGGAAGGTGGTCTATGTTTTATTATTTTTCTTAAAATAACCTGCAGTAATCATCGTCATTCTTACACCAACTACTGCAACCGTTTACATTACGCATGTTCGGTCTGAAACCTGTAAACTTCGAAATTTCAAAACGAGACAATCTCATCCTATATGTTTTTTTGAGTAGCTCATAAGTCTGGATGCGCGAACAGTCGTTTTGCCCCGACCCAACCAAGGATCATTTGTTTGAGTGACACCAATTTCGTCCCCCATTGCTGAACGGTGCCTAGTTATCGAATTTGTTGTACAGGCACATTATTTGTTCAATTTTTGGGGATTTTTTTACATCCGACTTGAGGCGTTTAATTTTCGTGTTCAATGGTTCAATTAGTACCGTATTAGATCCGGTTTTGCGATCGCGTTCTCAATAACCTTTTAAAGACAGATTATCTTCTCCATCGTTGGATATTGAGAAAGGCATCTATTTGATCTCCAGATTACACGCAATTCAGTGATAGTTTGAATCTTTACCGAACTATCCCAACAACCGGCTTGTGGGAAGTGATTCGGACAGGTTCTTTTCTGCTTATGCGGCTCGCCTTCTGCGAGATACGTTAAAATTTTTTGTTATATTTTACTTGGCTAATCAACGGATCGTTAAGAACCAGCTGGGTGAACAGGTCTTAAAGAAACACAGCCGTGCGAATAAAATCTCCTCCCAAACAGCTGTCCCTACGGTTACATTTGGGTGTCAAGAGACCATCGGTTCTTCTTCGAGATATGCGGCATGCAGTAGTTAGGTCACGGTTTCCAGAGTTCTTCCGCAATAGTTGTGGATGTGACGCCCGCCCGAGTATACACGGTGACTATTATCCGTGTTGCCTTCACGTCTGTTGTGTAACCTAACGGCTTCGGCCGATGCAATACAGGAACGTTTTCCTGGCACGGCGCCGACGCCATTTGTTGGGCAGGTAGTTACCAACAATACTCCTGCGGATAGCTGTTGGCCACGAAGGACACCGAAATAGCAGTCCTGCGCAAAGCATTCGAACGTCTTGAACATAACCTTTCCTGAAACCAAACGTAGAGATAGCTCAGTTGTGACGTGAACTGGCGGATCTTCGTGCCAGCATTCAGCGTACTAGGTCACCATCAAAATTCCTCCGACGCGTGCCCGACCACCGCCCGGACTAAAGACTAGCGATCTCTGTTGGTACCATGAGACGTACGGTGATAACGTTAGAACGATGCTGATCACGTTGTAGCCGCCGTAATGACAGTCGGTTAACCTAGCAGGCCGGCGCGTTGCAACAACGATTAAATCCTAATCTATGTGGGAGCGGAGGTTAGTGTCATCCCGCATTCGGCAACGGATTTGCGATTAGAATCTGACACCGTTCTCCGAGCTGCAAACGGTACGCCCACTAAAACATTCGGCCGTCGGCTGTTGTTTCTAAACCTCCATCTTCAACGTGATTTCCGCCAGGTTTTCCCTGTAGTCGATATTACCTCTCACTATTCTTCGTATTAATTCCCCCCGACACCTCGACTTGCAGGCCGACGAACGTCAGTTGTGGCTGATGGATACTTCGACAAAACTCAATGTTGGGGGTGAACCGTCACACTCGGTTGCGATAAGTCCAATGCTCTCCGATCCCGTAGTTTGTAAGGCTTGGGGGAAAAGTCTTGTCCGAAGTTCAGCTGGTTCAAGCCGCAAACGAACTACCGGCCATGACAGCCGACGTCGCCTGGCTATCAATAAGCTAAAAATGGTCCGAGTCGAACTTGAACATGTTCTCCAACTCGGTATTTTCCATCCGTCAAATAGTTTGTAGATTTAGCCTTTGCACTTTCTACCTGGAAAAGACTGCCAACGATTGACGACTATCGGGCACTGAACAACGCATTGCGTAGAGCAGCAGGGAACTGCACCCGGTTGTACATTGCTTGTACAGGAAAATCGAGCAGGCCAAGTTGTCCTATCTAATCAAGCCCCAGCAAATTGATATTCAAGCCAGAGACGTAGCAG
Organism: Paragonimus kellicotti; assembly: GCA_014220965.1. Classification (NCBI taxonomy): domain Eukaryota; kingdom Metazoa; phylum Platyhelminthes; class Trematoda; order Plagiorchiida; family Troglotrematidae; genus Paragonimus; species Paragonimus kellicotti. The sequence goes on from LOND01004746.1 coordinate 38,883, forward strand.
GAACTGTTAATAGTTGTGTCTCGGAATAAGACGCAGTACCGTAATTGACCAGTCAATTG
>LOND01004747.1:27493-47765 GCA_014220965.1 Paragonimus kellicotti
TAGATCCTCTGCTATACACCCGAGGTTCAATAGCGTTGCTACTGTGCTAACAAAAGTTCTACTATTTTGGTTCGCGTTCATCTCCCGCACGGAGGACCCTGTAATCTACCTGGCTAGAAAGTTTAGGAAAGGTGACTGCCACTCAACGATAGTGACTCAGAAGTTGTTCGCCTGATGCGCCAGTGAGATAAAAACAGTTGAGGCACGATAGCAAACGTTGCATGGCTGCTGCCGTCTTGCTGTCACTTACATCTTGTTTGTATGTTCGCGAGATGCAGATGTTCGCTGCTTGATGTTAGCCATTGAGGTTTTGTGGATTAAGTCCCATCCTTTCTAGTTTTCTGCTCCGTAAACTAGGGCTATTTTTTGTGACTTTATAGTTGCAGAGCATTAGTGTCAGCCATTAGTCTTTTGCTGTTGTTAACGAGTATGTTGTGGAAGTTTACGAGCATGCTAATCGTGTTGGATTGATTTTTAGCTTGGCCACTCAAGGCGGGAGTTACTAATTCATGGTCAGTATTGATTGATTTATGAGTGTATGACATTATCACCTCACTCAGCGGTCAGTATTTGCCAAAATGGCCTGCACTTGTAGTAGCAACGTGACGATTAACAATCATGTTGATCTCGAAACATTCATTTATTGCTCCGAAAGTATTGCTCTCGTTACCATTTTTCACTTGCTCACTTATAGCCTACCAATCATTTATGTCAGTGGCTAGGACCACTCTACTTTGTGACGTGTCGTTCTTTTACACGATGGCATTTTATATTCTCGTTTTTTCTCAATTCCTCTTTTCGATAACATCATTTTTCCATTGTTAAACTGATTACTCATTCGTTCATCCATTTTCTTTATCGTAAATGCTATCGTGATGAACTACGTACTGGATGGCACAAAACACGCGTGATTTTAATGAACTTTACTATATGTCAGAATGTCTAATCAAATGGGACACATTAGGAGAAAGATCGGTTCAGGTTGGATGGTCTACGTGCGATATCTTGTATCTCTAGTAGCGATAAATCAAAGTGAGGTCCTCGTTAAATATACCCTACCAGTTGATATGATTACACATCGTATAAAGTTGTCCCCCATTTCGGGATCATTGCAACTGGTTTCTGATGTTCGTTGCCGAACTGTTAGAGTTCGATCTTCCGACGTTGTTTTGCTGTGATTTAGTGTTTAGTCGTTATCTTGCTGTAGTCTGATTGATCCATTTTACATATGGCAAAGCTGGTCCTCTCATCGTTTCATTTCGTGCCACTTCTTATGGATGTGATACAGCACGTTTGACAATTCTGGTCTCTTCACTACCCTTATGGGTTGGATCGGACACAGTTCAGGTGAAAATATTACGCAGATGTATTTAAGTAACCACAACTATATACCGATTTGTCTGTTTGAATTTACCGTCCTAATCTCTGTAGTGTGGTCACGAATTTAATGGGATGAATACAAAATAGTAATTACATTTATTCTCCTGTATGAGTTAATCTCAAGCGATGTTCTTGCTATGCTCGGTAGATGCACTGATAAGATTTTTATGGGGTGAAACAATTTCTTCCACCTTTTACCATCTCCATAAAGAGTCCAAACGATAACTGTTGATTATCAGCTTGCTAGTGAGCATAAACAAACGTGGATATTGTTTTGCATTCTTACTTACTTCGACTTGTCTCCACTTTGTTTGTTGAGTAGACACATTGTGCAGTTCACATAATGATGTTATCGATGATGAGAGTGTATACAGTCTTGCAGTTGTGCACCAATAAATACTAGGACTGTTTTCTATTTTGGTCTTGTAGTCTTTGACGATTCTATCATTTCACTACATGCAACTCAGCGTAAGATCGCATTCTGTCATGATGTACATGCATACATGTCAGTACTTGAGCCGTGATAATCGGTTTGGATTGTCATGCCACTGCCACTGAAGCCGACTTTTCCGTCAACATTCGCGAAAATGTCTAAAATAAGCTACCTGCAAGCAACATAGATATGACACACTGGTCTATCAGGTAATATCCGCAACTCGCCATTGGAATGGCTCTAAAATCTTCAATCTGGCCAGCGATACCTATCAACACTACCTAGTAGAGTTGTGCTTATTTCAAGGAATGATCATCGTAGAATCTTTCCCAGCTGTTGATGATCTCATTTAGGTTGGGCTCTTTGTAGTCTACGATCAGTAGACTTATAGAATCTATATTCCAACCAGCTGAAACTGCTTGTTGGCGGATAGTTCTCAAATTCTCTTCTGTTAGTTACACTCAAATGAACAAATTTACTACTTCTTTTCGCCCAAATAGATAAATACGTCTGCGTCTTCAGGTGACTTTGTGCATCCGTTTGATGTTGCGTTACCTAAACGAATTCCGGCTACTTCTTTGTTGGATCCGTCTGTTCAGCTGACGCGTTTACAAAAGTCCACTGACTTACTCCAGTAAGTTTTAAATTATGAGCTATTTATACTCCCCAACCGTCCTCTTTCATGTCTTTATGTGCGTCTACTGTCTCTTTGTCCGGTTTAAGCTCTGCTGTGCATCTTTAGTTTCACAATCACGATTGCAGTAATTTGCTTGCAACATCCTCGCTATTTTACCGATGACTTCATGTATTCATTGATACAATCTTTTAACTCGATTCCTATTAGATAGCAATTAAATACTGTTTGATTCAGCGGACATATCCTTGTAATTTCACACTCCACCCCTTACTAATCGATTGCTGTCACGTGCACTTTCACGAACTGTCGCTCATGACCGTGCTTTCCATCCCGAGGCAGTCAAATTTGTCATTTCATTGTGATCTGATAAACATCACTTATGATAGATTCTCCTTCGTGTAACTAAGCGTAGCCTGTCATCATAGCTGATTCAGTCATTCTCCCATCCTGACCAACGACGCTCTGGAAGCTTCTGTGAAAGTACGGATCACTTCATCATGAATGTGTTGTCTACCCGTGACAGCCAAGAAGCTTGATAACTTGGACTAGTGGCCGTGTGCAGATTTGTACCATCTCCTGTGCTTCTGCACAGTTATCTCTCTAGAGGCGTTATATCGCTCACTGTGTTTGACATTTACCCTGTAGCTCTACGTCTGAATATGTTTGGGTGATTTAATATTTGTGTTTAGTCAGAATAAACTGAGGCAGATGTGACAGGGATTAGAGACGAGATAATGTACTAGATCCTCTGCTATACACCCGAGGTTCAATAGCGTTGCTACTGTGCTAACAAAAGTTCTACTATTTTGGTTCGCGTTCATCTCCCGCACGGAGGACCCTGTAATCTACCTGGCTAGAAAGTTTAGGAAAGGTGACTGCCACTCAACGATAGTGACTCAGAAGTTGTTCGCCTGATGCGCCAGTGAGATAAAAACAGTTGAGGCACGATAGCAAACGTTGCATGGCTTGCTGCCGTCTTGCTGTCACTTACATCTTGTTTGTATGTTCGCGAGATGCAGATGTTCGCTGCTTGATGTTAGCCATTGAGGTTTTGTGGATTAAGTCCCATCCTTTCTAGTTTTCTGCTCCGTAAACTAGGGCTATTTTTTGTGACTTTACAGTTGCAGAGCATTAGTGTCAGCCATTAGTCTTTTGCTGTTGTTAACGAGTATGTTGTGGAAGTTTACGAGCATGCTAATCGTGTTGGATTGATTTTTAGCTTGGCCACTCAAGGCGGGAGTTACTAATTCATGGTCAGTATTGATTGATTTATGAGTGTATGACATTATCACCTCACTCAGCGGTCAGTATTTGCCAAAATGGCCTGCACTTGTAGTAGCAACGTGACGATTAACAATCATGTTGATCTCGAAACATTCATTTATTGCTCCGAAAGTATTGCTCTCGTTACCATTTTTCACTTGCTCACTTATAGCCTACCAATCATTTATGTCAGTGGCTAGGACCACTCTACTTTGTGACGTGTCGTTCTTTTACACGATGGCATTTTATATTCTCGTTTTTTCTCAATTCCTCTTTTCGATAACATCATTTTTCCATTGTTAAACTGATTACTCATTCGTTCATCCATTTTCTTTATCGTAAATGCTATCGTGATGAACTACGTACTGGATGGCACAAAACACGCGTGATTTTAATGAACTTTACTATATGTCAGAATGTCTAATCAAATGGGACACATTAGGAGAAAGATCGGTTCAGGTTGGATGGTCTACGTGCGATATCTTGTATCTCTAGTAGCGATAAATCAAAGTGAGGTCCTCGTTAAATATACCCTACCAGTTGATATGATTACACATCGTATAAAGTTGTCCCCCATTTCGGGATCATTGCAACTGGTTTCTGATGTTCGTTGCCGAACTGTTAGAGTTCGATCTTCCGACGTTGTTTTGCTGTGATTTAGTGTTTAGTCGTTATCTTGCTGTAGTCTGATTGATCCATTTTACATATGGCAAAGCTGGTCCTCTCATCGTTTCATTTCGTGCCACTTCTTATGGATGTGATACAGCACGTTTGACAATTCTGGTCTCTTCACTACCCTTATGGGTTGGATCGGACACAGTTCAGGTGAAAATATTACGCAGATGTATTTAAGTAACCACAACTATATACCGATTTGTCTGTTTGAATTTACCGTCCTAATCTCTGTAGTGTGGTCACGAATTTAATGGGATGAATACAAAATAGTAATTACATTTATTCTCCTGTATGAGTTAATCTCAAGCGATGTTCTTGCTTGCTCGGTAGAGCCTGATAAAATTTGGGGTGAAACATTTCTTCCACCTTTTACCATCTCCATAAAGAGTCCAAACGATAACTGTTGATTATCAGCTTGCTAGTGAGCATAAACAAACGTGGATATTGTTTTGCATTCTTACTTACTTCGACTTGTCTCCACTTTGTTTGTTGAGTAGACACATTGTGCAGTTCACATAATGATGTTATCGATGATGAGAGTGTATACAGTCTTGCAGTTGTGCACCAATAAATACTAGGACTGTTTTCTATTTTGGTCTTGTAGTCTTTGACGATTCTATCATTTCACTACATGCAACTCAGCGTAAGATCGCATTCTGTCATGATGTACATGCATACATGTCAGTACTTGAGCCGTGATAATCGGTTTGGATTGTCATGTATCCTAACTGTAACAAGCTGAGTGCCAGATTAATTAAAATGGAAAACAGATACCAAGTGATGAAGAGAAGTGAACATTCTCACGACATATAAAACCTTAAGTTCCTTTTATTCGTTTCGTCAAAACAGAGAGAAGACATGTCGCGAAATGTTTACAATTCTATTTACACTCATTGGTCGCCAACATTAGATCATTAAATCAAGGATCAGCGAAGCGAATATCGCGTAACTATTAGCGACCGCGCTTGGTTGCTCACCACACAGTAGACTGCTCGTCAGTGTATAGTTAACTCAACCAGCGTATACTGTTCATTTTTCATCACCCTTGTTATTGGTTTCAAATTCGAAATTACTGAGGCGTGACAACGGACTGTGACATTGTAGGCCAACTGGCAGTGTTTGGGAAACACACGGATAGACCAGATCTGCAAACCGATCGCATACACATGCATCGTAAACCCTACTCCTTAATGGGCAACTCGGATTTCTTTTCAGTGCTAGCCTGTAATTCGAAAATAGAACATACAGCTACCACTCATTTCTTGATTTAATTGATGCCGGTGAAAATTCGTTTCACTCTTTTTCCACTGGCCACTACCTCTGGTCTGATTCATCTATAAGCTCATCTCTGCTTCACCATCCTCGGTCTCCCTAGCTGTCCACACTGTTTCAATCCCCGTTCAACTAATCCGGGGCATACGTTTTGTGCACACTGCGGTCAAACTTTGCCCAGACTACCGGCCGCACGTGCACAGCCTGCGGTGATGGATCAGTTGGGCGAATGCTCCTACTGTCGATCCAGTGTACCGCTCAATTTCACAACGTGTCTGGTGTGTGAGAATAGACTTCGCCCCAATCGCAGAGAAGATGTGAGTACATTTTTGTTTTCCCAAAGCAGAGCAACACACTGTATTGTTCACACTCACGCTTATGTTCCAGCAGCACTTTTGTATCGTGGTACGAGGCCAACGTAGATGAGACTCAGGGGGTTTATGTTTCTCCAAATAAAGTAATTGTTTCCTCTTAGCGGCTGAGCGGCCACTAGTTAGTGTCGTTCCGTAGGTTAGTTTTCACCCACGAGTCCACTTTTTGGGAAGAGGTTCACGGGCATTCGTTGGGTTAATGGTTCATTTCATAGTTGCCCCATCTATGAAACATATGACGGTGCGGATTTATTTTAACATTTTATCCAGTCAATCAACTCGAACGTCGACCTGTGTGACATTAAAAACCTCCTTAATCACAACTCTGACTCATCCCAAGATGTTATTGTTCCATTTTGAATAAACTTTAATTTTTTGTTATTTAGGGATTTGAATTTATGTTTCCACGACTAAATATTGATTTCTTAAAGAGCCATCAATAAAGTTAGTGCGCGTGATTAGTGGTCTGACAAAATTTCCTCTGCATTAATATCAGTGTGTGTACATCCGATTAAAAAGTGGAAAGCATGAGTCAACTATGAAATTGTACATACAAGAGAGAAACACAGCTATGCTGTGAGCTAATCAGTCATTAGTGACGCCACCATGGCAGTGCTAAGCTACCAAACGAGTCTTTCTACACACACACACACACGGTTGGCGCATCCGAAACGGATTAGCCTGTCACAGTGACCGAAGTCAGAGGACGCCTGCGCTTCAAACCATCACCCCAAGTGGCTTGCGCTGCACCACTTGTGGTTCCACTCACACACCACGTATCCGGTGTAAACCCGAAGGAATAAGACCAGTAGGTGTGTGAGTGAGGCCTTTGTGTCCAGCCGGCCAATGCTGGTTAGCCAATTGAATGGCTAGCAGGAAAAGGAAACCCTTATCTCTCGGAAAATAAACAGAGAGAGACTGCAATGACAAGATCTAAACTGAGAAGAAAGATATGTAAAATGTAATACAAGAAGCATTTCAGTATACGAGTGAATGTTAGTGCTGTAGCATGGCATTTCTAGAGCGGATGAGATAAGAAACAAGATTCAGATTGGACTACGAAAAGAACAGGCAAACCATTCATCATACAATACACCAACAAGCTTGAAGATAACAATGGGTAGAAGAACGCAGACACCCAGGTTTCTGAAAGGAGAAGCGGATTAGTAGCCAAACGACCATATTCTTGGTCGATGCAATCAGTAACAGAGATGCTGACAGATATACTGTCATGACCTACCTCAGCCTATCGTACTCGTCGTCTCTTCGCCGACGGTGCACTATGAGTACGCTGGTGACCTACTAATCCGAGGCGGCCAGCGCATTCACGGCCGCACACATCGCAACGCCATATAGTCATGTCACCACGACCTATGGCACCGATGGTTCCTTTGCGTACCGCGCGCTTCCGTTCTCGGCCGCGTAATAACTCCTCTTGAAACTCGATGTCGTTCCGATCTATCCTCCAGACCGTCCGGTTCAACGCTAAGTCTTCCCAACATCTGAAATCAATTTTACAACGTGAAAGACTCACCTGCACAGAATCCTGGTATCTCCGCTTTTGACCACCAGGATTTCGCTTACCTGATCTCAGTTGTCCATATAGAAGCTGCTTCGGAATACGGTCATCGCCCATCCGACGGACGTGACCCAGCCAACGAAGCTGATTCAGCATCAGCATGGCTTCCATCCCGTTCATGTCAACACACACACACACACACACACACACCACGATGAGAGGAACTGGACGATGTACGTTTCACAGTAATGTTTTAAACAAAAAGGCCCCCCCGCGATTTATCAGTTCTGTAAGCAACCGTGAATGATTTTGTGGGATCCGCCTGGTGGTGATTCTGCAGGAGGTGATGAGTGATCGCTGATTTCGGTGGTTTATGTGTTACGATGTGCTTATTGCGTGCCGCCTGCTTCCACGCCCATACTAGGATGTGTCTCGAGATCGAAAACTCCTGATGCTGTTAATGTAGTCGACCAGAACAACTTCATGAAAATCGACAAATGAAATGGGACCTGGAGAACGAATGAGGCTGAGTTTTAAAAGATGAAACTGAAATCCGACTCCTGATGTAATTTAACATGACACCTGCAGTATCCTATATTCCTAGTACAGTTGTCAACACTGAATGTTGTAGAGACGTACTGACATCACCACTATTGCATGCCAATTACAAAGAAGTTTTAATCTTTGACACTATTTGCTGTGAAAAAATTGAAAATTAGTAATTTTGGATACCCGCTATCCAAAACAACCTGTTAATCAACTGCGGATTACTGTTGATCGTGTCTCGAGCGCAAATCTTTTTGGTCCCACTGAACATAAAGCTTTAATAAGGCCTATTTTATAATGCCTTAGCACGAAACCCTTAAAATGGACGGATTGGTCACTCTAACATAATCTGAGTGCTGCACTAGACCGTAAACCCTTAGAACAATGCAGGATAGAATAGTTACATTCGTGTTCGGAATCAGATATAACGTTAGCGTGTAGACCGTTTAAAAGTGTTAGGAAGCATTCGGTACTTTATTCACCATCAATCACCACCGCTATCAATCTGCCTATAGCCTTTTTGTTGGATGCAAAAGCATGAAAGAAATCCGCTTGAGTTCAAGAGTTAGAATCGGTAATGCGAGTTGATTCACGGTGATGTAATTCAAATGTGATTCGAATGGTCTCATGTAAAAATACATCGGTGAACAATGAATATATATGGGTGTTTATTCAGCTGGAAATTGTTTATTAGGAAATACTTGCCTAGTGACTGTTTCACCGATTATGGTGAGTTAAACATTGAGAAACGGTAGATTTTCCCTACAAGGATTCGGTAATCCACGGACTTGAGGCGTACGAGAACCACTAAGTCGCAAGACTTTCATTGTGTTGAGATTTGTAGAAAGAGTCGCCATTCTTCTCATAGTCCTTTTTTAAACCCGATGAGAGTATCAGGGATGTAAACAGTGAAGAAGATAGAACGACCACTCATGACAGTCAACATTATTCAATCAGACTTGATCTGTCGAATAATACTGCACTCACAATTTATCAGGATTATAAATCATACTAGCTAAGGTATTACAAAGCTTTGTGTGTTTTGGTGTGAACATATAAATATACCTGGAGCTGGTTGTGCGATCTTCCTTTCCAAGACTGAACAACTTCTCAAACAGCAACCAGCATACATACCACCGAAATCAGCAATCACTCGTCACCTCCTGGAGAATCACCACCAGGCGGATCCCACAAAAGCATTCACGGTTGCTTACAGAACTGATAAATCGCGGCTGTTAAAATATGCCGTGAAACGCAATCGTCCAGTTCTCTCTCTCTTCTCTGTGTGTGCAGAAAGACTCGTTTGGTAGCTTAGCGCTGCCATGGTGGCGTCAATAATGACTGATTAGCTCACAGCATAGCTGTGTTTCTCTCTTGTATGTACAATTTCATAGTTGACTCATGCTTTCCACTTTTTAATCGGATGTACACACACTGATATTATGCAGAGAAATTTGTCAGACCACTACTCACGCGCGCTAACTTTATTGATGGCTGTAACAAAATTTGTTTCTGGCGGATTTCTTTGTTTACATTGACAGGGATTCAGGTTGATGTGAATCGTGTACTACGCACGAGGCTTTTCGTTATCTCAACATTCAAACTCTCGACTATTCTAAATCCCCACATTTCATAGCACATCTTATAATCTCAACAGAATAAAAGTAGACAGTTTAACGGAAGTTTTTTTTAATTATTTATTTCGAATGAAACATGATCAGTGTCACTAAAGTTATCCCCAACTGATCGGTTTTCACTATCGTTGACGACGGTCAAGTTTTTTGACTGTCGATCGGTAGCCGTTTTTCTTCGTTTGTTGTACGGCCCGTTGCAAATTACGCCGACAGTCGTATGTATGCTTGCATGTACCTGTTAGTGGCAAACGGTTTTTATATACATATACCTATATATGTATATGTGTGTATATGAGTAAATATTGTATGTATGACAGTGTGTAATCAAATATGGTTTGCACACAAACCACTGATCTTTTAAGTCCCCGGTTAACAAGTACCATGTGGATGAAGTACGAACCACGCTTCGCCACGAAATGACATGTCCCTTCGAAAAAAGAGAACTCAGTTTCATACGAAGTTCTTTTTAAAAAGACTGGATTTGCGTGTAAATGTTTAATGGCTCAATTTTCAGTCTGCTTATCTTTCTTTCCTCTCAAGAGCAAACTATGTGAAACTAAACTCCCGGGTATGTTGCTCCGAGTGGGTGCGTATTGCTCTTCTGAACCAACCTGCTTACGAGTTGAGACACCTCTGATAAATACTCCAGTTTCTTATCACACTTATTGCTGCACACGCACACATAAATCTGCAAAAGACGATCAGTACTCACCTTTGTTCGATTTGATCTAACTGCTTCTGTTATTCGTTAGTTCCCAATGTTGTTCATTGTATTTCGGTCACTCCATGCTATCCGTTTTCCTTCATTTGTGTATCACTCTCTGAAGCTAAAGCCACGTGAATATCGTTTGTGCGGCATTTGCGGGACCGCGAATCCGTCAGATTTGACTAGCTGCCTCACCTGTGAAGCACGATTACCCACTGGTGTTCAAAACCTGCTGCGCCAGTCGGTGATAGGCAACCATCGTATTGGTCCTCCGCCATCGCCGCCTTCTCCGATCAGGCCTCTCTCGTCGGAACTTACAGCTGCACGGCCACAAACAAACGGTTTTCATTTCGTGTCCTGTCCCCACTGCCGACGAGAAAATAATCCAGACGCACGCTATTGTGATTGGTGCGGTCTGGAGACGCGTGAAATTCATACTGCGGATTCGCCTTCTCATCGTAATCAGCGGGCCTGGACTTCGGCTTCAACTGGAAATAGGAATATGTCTCACATGATGCCGCCTTGGCTGGGCCATCCGCCAACAAACAATGTGCATAGGTCATTTGACCATCCTACTACAACAGATCATTGTCCGATCCAATGTGCACAGTGTGGAAACCGAGTTTATCAAGGCGCCAAGTTCTGTTCTTGGTGTGGCTTCCATATCGACCCACCAATAAGACAAGCAGCATGGTCTTCTCAGCCCATTTCGCATGGTGAGTAATAGACACTTGTTAATGATCGATTTGTTCGATCATCTGGGTTTAGAAACACGAATGTTTCCTTCTCGTTAGACCACCGTTCTGATCCCTGTTTGGTCAAACCGACAACAGAGGATTCTACTGATTAGGTAAAACTCTGTTATCCAGACCAAAAGCCCTTACTCTTATTTTTTCAATTAACTATTTTATTCGGTCTACTTTAACCTATAGACATCATCCATTCTGTAAAATTTGTGGTCCGTGGTTTGACTTGTTGCCACTTTTATCAGACTACGTTTCCTGTCATCATTATGCAATCAGATAAACCATCCGGTAAGATGGATAATTTGTGATTACTTTTTCAACTGTTCCATTCTATTATATTTTTCATGTTTGCCTGGTACGCTGGTACCCTGTAGATTGCCCGTAATCTGTATGGTGTGCCATCTACTGAACTCATGACGTTCAAACCTGTCTTGTTCTGTACAAGTCGTGATCAACAGCTTAGACAGTGCACAGCACTGTCTGGCATCTTAACAAGTTGTCCTCTCAACCTACTTTTGGAAAAAGAAAATTTTCGTAATTAGTGCTTCAACAGAGTACTGTCATGTTTTTGAACGAATAAATTGGCGACCCATTCTACACGGTGAACATTAAATGAGACATTCAACCGCACCCATGTAGAGAGTGATTGTGTCTACAAACTACACAACATGGATAGTCTTGAGCATCTCGATTGTTTGACGTCAAGCAGAACATTATTTTAAACACCCATCTTACACGACGATCTTTGCGTTATTCAGAAACTACTGTATTTTGAATCTCTAGGTATATCGAAGGGGAACGTAAGTTAGTCAGTATTCTTAACACTGATGTTTCGTTCCTGTATGGAACAATTTGAATTGTGGCTACTCAGAGATATTTCGAAAACATCAGCTGACGAGCACCGCATTTGAAAAGGCAGAGAGATAAACACTATTCGTACACCTAGCCTTTGAATGAGATATTATAAGGGAACTTCTTACTCTAGATCTAAGCTTATCTTTGGGGAAAATGTTTCCCTCAGTTCTGTGTTTCAAATTTTACTTCAATGGTTGCCCCACATTTTAAGGATTTGTTGTCTTTTTATCATTGTGGTGTGTGTACATATATACTGCTGTTGCTTTCGGGCTAGTCACATTGTGTTGTCTATGTAAATTGAAGTGTACCACCCAGTTGGGCTCATTAGTGGCTTTACCAAATATGTCAACAGCTCTGTTCCTGCGTATCTGGTCGTCACTTAAAACCAGATTGTGACCATTCGAGTGTTCTATTGCCAACTGTACACTCACTCTAAGTGTATACGATTATGTCTAATGTGTTTCGGTAGGATTATTACTATAATCCTCATAAAACGGGAACTCTCTCCGCAAGCGGAACACTTCTAGACACCTCATTTCTCCTAGTTTGATGGTCACTGTTCGAATTCTAATCTAATGTCAACGCATTTCTCTTTCATACAGATACTTTAATCCTCTCTTCTTTCTCATTAATCGGAACATTAGCCACTTGTCACATCCTCTCTTTGACCTTCATCTATTCCTACTGAACATTCTTCCTCTCTGCTTCCTTTGTGTGATTTGAATCTTGTTGCCATCCCGTTTGGCATACCTTTGTATTTGGGTCACGATTTGCTATGCAGGTGCTCTTCAATCCGTAATTGTCTGTCTGCATAGTAGGACTTTAAGACAGTTTATTGGTAATACACATCCCCTCTAATGCTCATATCGTTTACCTGTAATCTTGTTTGTTTCATCGCAAGCGTAATCGCACAGTTTTGATTTCAGTTGCTGTTATCGTTCACATAGGTACTTAGTCTTTTGCACACATTCCAGGTGATGTGAATGATTCCGGGCGATTTGGCGAGACGGGACTGAACTCGTTCAGACCGCGACAAGGTCCAGTCGTGTCCAATGTCGGAACACAGACAGTGGGTCTGTTCTATCCGAGTGCTGCAGAATTGCGCCATCAAGAGAACCAAATTCGCGCTCAGTCAGATACGCAGCTTCGGGATCGCGTACCTTTGTTGACGGCTGTCAGTCCTGGTCGAGGTATGTAGCCATCAAGAACTATGTGTGGGTCCTGAGTTTCGATCTCTCTGAGTTGCTGATCGATGATGTATTCGCACGTGTCTGTCCTTCTGCTAAAATTGATTCTTCCTATTGCTCTTTCAATAGGGTATGCTGATACTTCAGTTCAACTTCTAGCTTAAATATTGCTTGAATTTCCTTGCCACCTTGCCTTTTGTTGAGATTAGAGGTTCCAAAAGTACATTCATTTTCCTGAAACGTGTTTCTAACTTGACCTTGTGCTAGAATAGGCTGAGGTCTACTTCTAAGACGTTGAAACGCATCCAGATGTTTTTGAACTTCTGTTGTCTCACGTAGTGCACAAACAGAATTGCTTGATGTAGCTAAAAAAAAAAATTTGAAAAGTTAACTTACTACGATTGTACAATACTCGCTAACGCAAATAAGTAATTAGACCTTGGAAGACAGGAAACACGCAACTTAAGCCTGAAGGAAACGGTGGCCTGCTTGGAATTTCACGACTGGTAGCTGATCCTATAGCATATGGGCGGCCGATTCTTGGGCCAATACGACCTGCGATTTCAGTCGCATCTTTCGTGGTTATCGTGTTTTTTGTTTGAGATAAATAACTTTCTTCGTCATTCGCCTTTTTTTCGTCACCATAATTGATGTGGTTCGAAGATGATGATGGGATGATCGCAGTCGTTTGAAGATAGAAATATTTCAACGATTTCGATGGGCCTAGAGTACCCAACTTAAATCAAGACCGATTGGAAGATAGTGGTGGTTCTCTGTTGAATGGAAGTAGACTTGCAGTGACAGGATTTTGTCAGCCACTGATGTGATATCTGTAAGACCCGTGCCAACAGGCTACACCACTTTTGGTTCGTTGGCACATGCGCGTGCAATCGCTATGCTCTCCTCATGTCGTTTGTGGATCAGTCGTATTTTTACTTTAAATGACGTGAATTCTACTTTATGAGTCCTTACGATCCGTATGAAGTTCTGTCGTGTGTACGGTAACGGGACGCATTATAGGGCACAAGGCTGTTTTTAATACTCTGGTATATTGCGTAATACAATAGTTATATTCGACACAGTCATCATAACTGATTCCACGGATTATTGTCAATGTCATTCCTTTGCTATCAAATTGATGTATCATTGACTGTTCTTAGGTTTCTGGCGCAAACAGCTGGATCACATCATCGCACATCTGAAAGTCTACACGAACAACAATCCGGAATTTCGTGCGATTATCGGTGAACCAAGATTAGGCAAGGTTAGTGGAACGTGTTCGAGATTTAACGTGGCAGACCTTGTTAAATTCACTAGGAAACCTCTTGTTTGTGCATAGGATATTCCAGCCCACGCGTGAGATTTTAATCATAGAATTTGTTGCGTTGTTTAATCGATGCGCTCGTTCAGTGGTAATGGCGCCAAATCACACTGCTGTTGGTTTGAGCCTGGTTACCGTGACTGCTCCTGTTTAGGTTTGTGCAACCCGACTGTACTAGGTTGGAAACATGTGTATGCGTTTTTCACATTGGTTTGTAGGGTAACTTCTGAAAGCTCATCCGATGTAAACCTACATATCCGACACATCGCCCAGCATCACTGGTACTAACAGGCGTGTATTATCTATGTGAGTTGAACAAGTTAACAGTTCGGACTATTATATCACGATGCGCTTTCTTACTGGTGTGTTAGATATTATCAGGTTACCCAACCCTAAACAGATGCAGTCTTGTCAGTAGAATCTCTAACTAGCGGGCTTGTGCTTGGTTGTCGGATGTTATTGCGACTGGGCTATTGCTAACTGTATGTGAACTGTGCAAAAAACGTCTGTTTTGTTTGGACAATTCTATCTGCTCACATTTTTTTGAACTAACAGATGAAATCGCAGGTGACATTATTGTATCGATTACTTGTGGTACGACCCATAGATAGACGAATTAGGAGCTACTCGTCTTCCTGTGGACGGGTGAAATCTCAATACTTCATAATTTCGATAAATGGGACTTGAAAAAGTAGCTCAGTGGAAATAAAATCAAATGAAACGTTATAAATAGAACGGCTCCATAATTGGTCTATTTTCCAAATTGTCTCTCGATCAATAGTCGAATTCTTCCGTTTGGGATTATGCTCCACAACGAACTATGTATTGGACCTGGTGATTCATTTTACTTATTGTTATATAGTAGATACAAATATGTGCTCATTTTACCACATTCTTTCACCTTTAATGTTAGTCTTGGAAGACATTTTGAATGAGCTAACCGCTTAAACAAGTAGGAGACAATCAACAGAATGTTAACTTCCCTTTTGGAACAGACTGATAATGGCTTAGACTAATTCTAATTAATCTCCTTTTGCTATCACTTACATGAGATCCCGAATCCACTTCGATACTGTTGTGCTTTGAATGCTGATCGTGCTCTGATTCAGTCGGATCCCGGCAAGTTTGTTTTTACATATGAGTGATATCAGCACAACTCATCGGACTTAGATATGCCCATGACAGACGTATGACTAAACCGGTTTTTCGTGCATATTCATAGGAATCGCCGTTACAGTAATGTGGAGGTTCTGATTGTGGTTGTTTTAGCTTAACAAAGTCGCAACTCAGCGGTACTGTGAACTGCTGGCATTTTGAACTGTTAGTTTATTGATGCAGGCCGAATCAGGTTGTGTGTGCAGTGTTTCTGCGTACGGGTGTAATTAAAGTCTGATAATCGCACAATTTGTGCTTGAGAATAACACCAGTAATCACCTTCGGTTGTGTGCTACCTGCTTTTAGTGCGCTACATCTAAAGAAGATACCATGGGGCGGTATGCAATAAGGTCAAATAACATATGCATGCGTACTTTTTCAGTTTTGAGCCCTACACATAGGTTGTATGGTTTGGTAGGCCATTGATCGTGACCATTAGTAAACGAAATCACAGAATACTAGATAAATGAAAGTGAATAAAGCAAAATATGAGTAGAACCAATAATAAACGTACATATGAAAGAGACGACAGTCTTACGAATACGGACATGACATCAATAGCGACACCTTATTGTATCAGTGTGTTTCCAGTCTACCATCTGGATGGCCATGCAGCCCTCAGCCTTGTTTGGCGGAGTAGTGCTGATATCCGTACCTTATCATCATGCCGTCGCTTGGCTATCTTTTGATGCCCTCCAACCGACCGGATTGGACAGTCTGTCAAGCGGCAGATACCCCATCGGTTTGCCTGATTCTGTCAGTGCGAATTGCACACTTTTATCCCCTCGAACACTGGCCACGAGGTCAGAGAGATCACCAAAATGCACGCCGATAGATCGTTATGTTCCTCATACAACTGTTTATTGCAAAACTATTACTGAAATTTTGGATTTCAGGCTCAATTACGGTGAATCGTATGTTTTATACTGTTATAGTAGGTACGTGTATGTCAGTGTGTCATTTTAGGTTGCGGTTGCGGTTCTCACGTCTTACAGCTTGACGATATAACGTCCTCACTGAGAGTGTTCGGCTGTATTCTTTATAAGCGCTCCACATAGGAATAAATCAGAAACTCACAGTTAGGAAAACAGGAAATCGTATGTTTCCAAATCAGTTGGAAAATAAAAGGATATTTGATTCTAGCCTACTCTGGAGCCAACGGCGATAGTCAGCGTCAAAACGTAACGCACAAAAAACGCAGAGAATTCACCAGAATGTAACTGTTGAAAGATTAACTGACTTTCCGGAAGGACAGTCACACTCGTTTTAAACAAACCATTCTGCTTACACCACAAAGCGACATTAACCAATCATGGTTGAGTAAAATGTTGTTCGCAAAGTTATACAACCCGCTCTGTGCCAAGTATTAAACACTTGAGTAAGATGGCGCCGAGTTTGGATTGATATCTCCTATAACAACTGGACAAAACAAGTATGCAGAAAAATATAGCTTTTTGCCGGGATCTTTAGAAAAAATACGTTTTTTCCGTCCATTGTAACGTAATCACTCAGCCTCGGATTTCTTGCAAATAATGTGCGTTATACTGTTTTTTGAAACAGGCAGTCGTTGGAGAAAAATCATAGAATTGGCGAGAAGTGGTCAGATACACGATTACAACTATCGGGGTACACAAAAAAATTGAACTTGGGTTCCGAACAGCATCTTTATTAGTTTTACGCAATTATTGGTGATTCCCATATTTTTTAGTAGTGTGTTGACAATAAACTTAACCGCAGAGTATGTCATGGTTTGATGAACAGTTTGTATTGGAGAGTGGTAGTTGTGACGTTCACTGTGCCCTGAGTACAGTTAGATTAAGAAGTCTCATCTTCTCTTGTTTGGTAAAATCTACTGGTTAACGTAAAGTACATTCTCAAGAATGGTGTCAGGAAATCATTTGACAACTACTGAGACATTAACCTTGTCTCTATCACATTCAAACTGGTCACAATTGTCATAATGTAGCGAACTCTGATCACAGGTCTATCGATCATGTTTCCACTTTACGATAGAGCATAGGAACTTCTGTTTAGACCTAAAAAAGCTGTTGATTCGGGTGTCCGACACGCTACCTAGGGCTGTTTCCATCGCAGAGACGTATCAGCGAGGTATGCCAACTTACCGAAAATGACTGGACACTGGCTCCGAATGCGGAGTGTCCATTCGTAGGCAGCTATCTTGAGCGTTCTCTACGTCAGGTAATGTTAGATAAGGGTGTCTCATCTCCCCTCCTTTCCAGTGATGTGGTTAGTGATAAGCTGGAAGAAGCACTCTGGGATCCTCGAAATCCCAGATTGAAACCTCTACCAGATAATAATCTGACTAGTATTGAATATGCGGACGACACTGTTTTATTTAGCTCTTCTTCAGAAAACACACAGACCATGTTTAATCTGTCAAATGACATGGTTGCTCTGTATGTGGTACACTTTCCACCTTCAAAGTGTAAAATGTAATAAAATTAGGTCGGCATTAACCCTATTTGTGTTACTGCTGGCAGGCCGTTAGATACTGTTGATCGTTCCACCTATCTGGGTACTGTCATGTCGTTAATGTGTGGTATTGTTAACGAGGTGTCCACGAGAGCAGTGAACGCACGTGATGCATTCGCCAACCTCCATCACTTGTGTCGCGAAAGACGTCCATTTTTCAGTTAGGGTCGAAGTTTACAATACATGTTGCGCTCATATTTGGCCTATGGAAAATTGGTCAGTTTCTGCTGGAAATGCTTTTAGATTTCCGGTATTCCAACATTGGTTTCTCTGCCGGTTAGCCAGCGTAGTATCAGCCTAGTTGTTTGTATGAGCAACTCGACAGTCCACCGGCGCATGTTTGGGAATTGTGCCGGTCCGGAGTCGATAATTGAGATAGTGATCATACACGGTCATTGCTGGTTGGTTCACTTGTTTCATGTGGCGATGTAACGTTTGCCACACCGTGCGTTGTTCATTGTGACTGCTGATGATTGGACAGAACTGCAATGCGGTCAAGCAGTGACGCATTCACGAGCTTTGACAGCCTTGACCTTTCCGCTGAGTTTTGTTGACAGGTGTCGTCTATTTGGTTGGGGGGTTCGCGATCGTCCACACCGCTAGCTAGGAACACTCTTCGGCATTGCATTGTGTCACAATCATTAGTGAGCCTGTACTAGCAAAGTTTTTGGCTCTTACTTTTAGCACATCTCATTTGTTTTGATTGTTTGATTCCGTCCTTTACCTCTTTTCCACATACATTTGCGCTTAGTTAGTACTCTGCTTCTTTTTGGAGCCATAGTCTCCACGGGTACATCTCAAATCTGAAACTCACGTTGATGATGATTTCTTGATTACTTATCTACAGTTGCACAGTTGTATTCTCCACATAATCAACGAATTTCACCTATGCAGGCTTTCGATGCCCAATATTATCGTTTTTTCCCCACTTTTTGGCTGGATATTTTGGTTTATACCGTGATTTCGATTGTGAAAACAGCTAGGGCGTTTCCGAAAACAAACCACGCATATATTTTCTTTCAGTTCCATACCAAGTCTCGATAACTTTTCTCGTTTCCGATGTGTTACGTTTCGATGTTGCGACGTTCACATAACAACGTCACCGCGCGACCTACATTGACTCCAAAACCTGCATGCGTGTTGCCTTGGTTTTCTTTGTATCCTAGCGACTGAAACGCGTGTGTTTCTTTTGGCTTTGATTTTGATTGTACACTTGATACTTATTTCGTCAGTTCAACCATCCGGTCTTTGGCTGAAAAGAGTTGTGATGTGGTTTCAAATCTGCTGATGGCACGCGCAATTGTAAGACGAATCAACATTCTGTTCGCATGTTTGTCTTATTCATTTTGCGCCGTACGAAAGCCTATATTTGGATTTTAATTATTCTAACCCAGCTTATCAGCTCGTCATCCTTCACCGTTGTTTTCATGCGTACTCGCTGTGTATTCTTAGCATTAATCGCGTCTCTTCCTCTTCTTTGACTGTAGTAACGACTGAGATGTCAAGGAGTTTTCTGTATGTATAACACCTCAGATCATGCTGTTGGTCTTTTCGCATAAAAGGGAATGGTCATCGGACTATCACGAAGTTGGGGTTTGCTTTAAGCTAATGCGAACTGATAGGCTAAAGTGGGCCTTGCCTATGCGGGCCAACGGTTGTTGGCAAGCCGCGTTAATCTACCGAATTGTTTCCACTTTAAGCAATACTGATAGAACGTATCGTCGCCGTCGGTAGCAAACAGTAATAATTTGCAAACGTACTGTGCCACGAAAAATACTTACGGAACAAAATTAACTGAACAGTAATTTTCCTGCACAGACCACCTCCGAGAAGTCAGAGGTAGGTTTTATCTGACGATGATCCATGTTCCAAAGGATCTAATCGTCTCATAGTGATACGAGCCATGTAGGGTTGCGGGTTAGTGTATTTGTTCGCTTAACTTCAAGTACATCCTCTTCTTCCGGAAACTTGTCAATTCCTCAAGGAGGTCATCACAGGAATGCAAAGGGTTTTGGCGTACTTCTCAAAAATCTTCGATGTTCTAGATTCCTTTGCATTGACTGCTATCTTCAACATCTG
>LOND01004748.1:0-12372 GCA_014220965.1 Paragonimus kellicotti
AAGTTATGGTAGTTGTTTTCGGTTTGTGTAATTAGTCGATAGAATCAGCAGCAGACGAGGTAGGGAAATCGAAGTAGAAGTAAATATCTTCAAGGCCGAGACGTCGTTTATTAATCTAGGGTATCTGTAGCGATAGAGGATTTTCTGTCTGAAACCGAAGTATCGCCCACGTGAGACGACTAGACGAAATGTGCTAACTCACGACTGTGCAACATGGCCGCTCACAGTGGAAGACATGGACCGTCTTCACGTGTTTCATTACTGTTGTCTTCGTTCGATCCCGCAAATCGGGTGATACTAACAGGTGAGTGTAAGAAACCAGAATGCGATTACTTGGTAACGATCGTCGAAAAGTTTCTTTTGTTCCGTCGTTAATTATTTACAAGCTCAGGTGATTAGATCATGCAATAAGGGTGCCAGCTGCCTGTTTGCTACACCAAGCAGCTGCCTCGGCTGATTGAAATAATGTGCAAAAGAGACAAATGACGTAAAGAAATAGTCATTCACCAACGGGTTATTCATTGTATGTCGGGTTTATCACTTAGTCAAGACCTTTGCAACTACCAGACTTGGTATGTAAAGACTCTAGGTAGGATGGCGGCTATTCTGACTCGGTGACGTGGAGGTTGTCGTTGGTAGGCAAAATGGTCTGTGAAGTAGATGTGAGTAACGAGACGGAGAAATGGATGCTAAAAGAATACACTGCTGGTGGTATCGTAATTTCCGGCATAGCCTGTTTCGTTCTGAATCATTGGGGATGTACAGAGTCGTTTTTAATCATCAGGCTCCCTACGTTCCCTCTCCCGTTGTTTAAACTGGGAGTTGCTCAACTGCTCATGACTGTCTGACAGGCAGATGCAATTGCGATACAGTGACGTCTAGATGATAATGTTACGGTCCCTCATACGTTAGAGGCGTTAGACTTAACTTTATTTCAAGACGAAAGGGCACCAGTGGGCTGAACTTCAACGAAAATCTTTCGCGGTGATTTATCATTGGCAATCTTGAGAGCTTCCCAATTACCGAAGCAACGTTCCTGCTGATGAAGCCCAATTGGCAGACAAATTTCAAGTTAATGTTTGGATTTATTCGGTAAATTAGTTGAACAGAAAAAAGTTCCGGGAATAGTCAGTCTGGCCTGTACTGGGTGGCTGGTTTTGTGAAAACGTGAAGCAATGTTAGGCTGGAAAATGAGAACTAGATTGCTGGGATAAAATGTCCCCCATCTGGGCGTTTAGGTCGGAATTACTGAGCTTCTATACACTACTTATTTCGCAAAAGAATATTTCCAAGATTTTTCGTCAGTTTTATTGGCACTATTCTGTTAGCCGGAATGTCTGCCGTTTTATTTATGCATCGTGCGTGGCCAACCACTCGAAACTAAACTCTTCATGATTGCATCTTCCGTCTAGAGTAGACTTTCACAGACAGTCGTGCGAAGATAGGATTATAAAGACGACTGCAGTAACACCGAAAATGCATTAAATACGCAAACGTTTACCTATTCACTTCATAGTATTGCGTTATTTGCGCAATATTCCATAATCGGAACCGACAGGTACATGGAACAGCTGGTGTTGAGAGGCATCCACGTTGATGTCACTATTTATGGTGTTCGTTTCGATTATCCTCATTCTTTCCGTTCATTCAACTCATTCTTACAAATATCAACCACTCAAGTCATGGAAAACAGGTAGTGGTTGGATTTAACCTAAACTGATTACCTTAACTCCAGCACACTTCTGTACGACTACCACGCGCGTAACGTCCAAACTGGGACCTGGTCGTTGTAGACAAGTTCAACCTATTGTCCCAGGGTCAAGCTAGTCGCTGTACGACACAGAGGTGTCACTGATATCTGCGCAGTTCCTCTGGAATTGGAATATGACGTTGACAGCTGATGTGCGTTTTCCTCACAACATTTTGTAATCTAGACTGCGGAAAACGTTAGAGCTATTACAGTCAGTTTTGCTCCAACTTAAAGCCGTAAATTTTAGTGGACAAGTTATGCGTTAATAATTCTTTTCTGCTTCATTTTATCTCATGAATTCGTTCGCGTTATTTATCTTTTCGCCCTGCTATAAGGAATCGTTGTTGACAAGATTTGTTGTCACAATGTGTTTCTGTAGTGGTCAAGCGTAACAATGGTCTCCAACTTAGCTCACCCTGTCGGTCACAAAAGTGAACGTTTATTTGGTGTTATGTGAACGAGGCTAGTGCTCTAAGGCCAATGAGCAAAGACCACAAAGTACCAACAAGTGAGCTGTGAGCTCTGACTTCTTACCAGTTAGATAGTATAGACAAGTGTAGTCGTGGTGCTACCAAGTGGCTAAGTGAAAAAGCGACCCACTGTGAGCGAAATGATGATCCTCTTATTTACCAACAGTAATGGGCTACTTTGTATGATCGGGCGTAGATGTGCGCACCATACTTCCCAAAGGATCATTGCGCATTACTAAACCTGCAGATGTGTACTGACATATCGGCAGTACTTCGAAGACGGACGTATGGTACTCTGTCTTGTCTGACAATCTGCGGTTGTATACGTGCACCTGTGTAAAATGCAGATCAATGGAAATCTTGTTTCGGAAAGAGTGTACTCGGAAGTTCCGGCTATGTTGCTTCGCCCTCAGTAGTTTGTCTTTCGAAACATAACACTTCCAGTTAGGTTAAATCACCTTAATCGTCATTGTTACAACTCAACAAAAATCAGTAACGTGTGATGAACTAAGCTCGATCACAATGTGCGGAGAAAAAACATCCATCCGGTCGTCGGTTGTTGGTGAACAGCATGCAATCTGACGTGCTAAAATTAAAAACCATCGTTGTTTTTCGTAAAGGTCACTTGGTATACAATGCTATTATACTACTGAACTCGTTTCGATCCCTGATTCGGTAACCAATGTCATGCACTCATAGTGGTGGGGACATGGAACGCATAAATGTGGCTCCAAGCTACCAAACAATCATTTATGATGTTCTCAGCAAAGCCGCCAAGATAAACTACCCTTAAATGGTCTATTTCCTATAAGATAAAAGGTAAACACTCTTAGCGGTCCACTGTGTCTAGAATTGAGGTACACGAACGGTTCTAACAGGATTTCAAAATACCAGCAGTCAAACTTTTAGGTATCATGTCTACAAACTTTTCGTTTCCACCTAATGTGTCGAAAGTTAATCTGTTCACTACAGGGTGGGCTGGCACTGCCGTAGTGATGTAGGTATCTGGCTTGCCAAATGAGGTTGAAGGGTGTAAAACTTGAAAGCAGAATGTGTGATGGCATACCGTGAAAAAATGTACACGGAAAATGCGTTTAAAATGTGTCAGCATTCCACACAGTAGGAAGTGACTCGTATGTGAGCATCGTATGTCGCTTCCATGGAAGTCTGTCCCAAGCTGGTAAAGTGGAGATATTGCAATGTCATACGACCAGTTATGGGCGAAAAAAGATTGACTATCGTTGGAGCTGAACAGCTAAACAATTTTTATTTCACTTACAGTCTTTCAGATGTGGATGATATAATAGTGTTAGCTTTGGCGAGAAAAGCCAGTATCCAGAATGCGAGACAGTCTGGTTCTTATCTGAATAACGGCCGACTGGCTTGATCAGATGAATATGCGATCCAGCTCCCAATCAGTCTACTGTGTTCAAGTAGTTCACAAGACGTAAATCCGGGAAAAGCAGTGTCACTGGCGCTTCGTCAGGGAAAGTGTTCACATGCAAGTAGTTTCGGAATACACTTGCCCGCATGTACCTCCCGTTGCTTAGATGTGCAGTTAGCTCACACTAATGAGTCATAACGATCAATTTTGTATGTTTGGAGAAAACAGTTAGGATATGGAGAATGGTTGGAGTCCTTTCAACGGCCTACGAACGATGCATCTCCGTGATTAAAAGCTAACGATAAGAACAGTAAGGTGAACCCTTCATTTAGAACATGTTCTCCCATCGCAACGAGAGGTCCAAATTGCCAGGAAGCAGACTAATGGCGTATAATCTTGAATGGAACATTCAGTCGAGAAAAGAACTGTGGGCAGATTTGTCGGGCAAAGCCACTAGTTTTCACACTTAACTAAACTCTCAGTGCATGGATCAACATTTAAGTCCCTGCATCTGGGCTCAGTCGCCGTAACGTTGAGCTGATTATCACGCTATTTATTAAATTATGTTCCGAGTTGAGGCGTACCTATGGGTAATTCCATTGACGATATCTATCGCTTGACAGTCAAGCGTTTCGTCCTGCTGTCCATCTACATGCTTTCGTGCATTTGCCACCATCAATTTGTACGTAGTATTTGGAGGTTTTGAGGATGTGGATGTCCAGAAACATCAGGCCAATCTCTGAAACAGTGAGGGTATAAGGAAGGGTCGAATGCGATGGAATGGCTAGTTGAGATGGTCGTTTGCTCCGTAAACTCATGCTTATCAAAAAAGGAAAATTAAATGTCTATGCTATATCAGTAAAAACAAGTGTGTTCAACGTTTCCCCGTTTAAAATATTGCAGTAGAAAACAGAAACTGAATGAGAAGTGAAACAGTGGTCCGCACCACGCCAACATATTAAAGTTGCGCATTATTACAATTAACAGACATAATGACATACAGCATCAATAGTGACACATACATAACTAGAGACAGTGAAAAAGTGAAAGTAGTAAAGTACGGAAGATTTATTACACACCTGACGAACTGGGTAATGCCAACTACGAGGTGGTTAGGATAAATTAGCATCATCCAACAGTTGTTGCGATGTGTACTGATTCAAAAAAACCTGGCATGTGTGTGTCACTCCGCTTGTTGACGACAAAGGAGGCACAAGCGTTGGGTACGACTGTTATAACTCAACGGTGAAAAAACTTTCTTACTTGGCTATCCCCAATTAACTTTATCAGAGGGTTCCTATAGTCGCTTGTTCCCATTTAGTGAAACGACACCAGCTAGTTCGACCCGTGTGTATATCATTTTACAAAGTGAATTGTGCACTGTGAGCCGATTAAGTTTTTTAATAGCCTATCTTGAAACGTTCAGAGTAAGATTCACGTCGTTGATCAGTTAATCTAAACGAATCTCAAAGTTTAAATTCATTCGAGCGCATTATGAAGAATATTCTATGTTGGATAGACCATGTCTAAGAGATTCTGTCTACATTATGTTCTGGTCGCAATAGCTGCATAATTCAAAGGCTGGTTCAGTTTTTTGTTATTAAAGGTTAACTGTGCGTCAATGACCTCGTAGATACCAGTCATTGGTGTGTGTGAACAAATCCAGAGAGCTGAATGGTCGGTGGTCATTTATTAACAGCTTGAGCCGGTTTACAGCGCATTCACCTCCTGTAGACAATTCGCGACCAGCCATATTTTTTGCTACCAGAGTACGGCCGTGTTTTATAGCTGACAGTGTGAATTCAAAAGATGTTCGAAATTAGGAAATGCGGACCTTCGTTTTTACATGTCACTAGTTCAGTGCAAAATATACCTGATTTCACCTTTATTCTACAAGAAAATATTTACCGGTTTTCAACAAATTCTGTTGATTTCTAGGTCGACTTAATTTATTGTTTAGTTTGAAGTGCGGTTTACACACTTTCACTCAAAGAATGAGCAAGCAGTGACACCACACAGTTTAAGTAACAAAAATGTATAAAAGGAGATTTAAAGCAAGCTGCATGTCAAATGTAGTGCGTTGTATGATTAACAGCATCGAAAACTTGTCAAATCCTTCCACGAGAGTAGCAAGCGTTAACAGTTGCAGTCGACAAATAAAAGATACTGGTGTAATAAGTTAAGCAACAGAAAACATAAAAAGGGAATCTCTGCAAAGCAAAGACTATTTAAGGCACACGGGTGCTGTCAGACTGACGACTCACACATCGGGACAAGAGTATATTCTTCGTAGTGAGACAATTTTCAGGAGGTAGCAACAGTCAACACCATGTTCCCCGTTTAAATGTATCAGGTTTTTAGGGAACCTAGAACATTCAGTAGGCATGGAGAGAAGTCCTAGTCAAAGTATCTTATTGCAAGAAGAGGGAAACATGATACCACGAAAAGAGGTATCATAGTAAGTGGGAAATGAGGTGTACATCACAGCCGGTTTATTGGTGGCATTATGAGGGTCGGTTTCGTATTTGTCCGTCCAGGCAAATTGGCTTTTTTGGTATTCCACTTTACTGACGTCCAGTACCACAGCAGCGCCGTCACGAACTGTGACAACGTCGGGTTTGGTAAACTAGTTCTCCATTGGTCCACGTAGCTCCTCGAAGACTATTTAGCCTAGGTTGGCAGTCCTTTCGCCAGGGTTTTGGCCACGCGGTTGTGCCGGGCACAACGCACAATATGGATGATCCAGCACGATTGGAGGATATGAGCGGGGCTTCTGGCTGACCGCAGTTGCCACGCCAGAGAAGTGAATAGTCAGTTCCACCACCTCAGACGTTCCAGAATTCAGTCCCCAAAAACCACATCGGGGCTGGAGGGCGTCACCGCCGATCGTCGGGTAAATGCGGTCTGGATCAAACAGCCAATAATTGGGGAGTGAAGAGCGGGCCACTTGTTAAAGACCACGCCGTCTGGCGAATGATAGGGTTTATCCATCCACGCCGCGTGGGCTTCCTCCTTGTTCGTCACCACTACACCCTGAACGCGTACCGGGACGTTCACTCCCTCAAGATAGGGCCAAACGAATTATCTTTGACCACATTCCGCAGAAACTGGACACTGACTGGAGAGAAGTCTCTCCACTCGAGATTTGCGCGAGATGGGAATAGTGGTGGACAAACTCGGGATGCCCAGACCGCCCAAACGAATTGGGGTGTGGATGTAGCTGATTGGTGTGTCTTTAGGAAGGCGGAGCCACTGCCGAACAAACTGGCGAATCGTACAGTCCATAGCTTTGAGCGTGTTACGGTGGACTCGGCTCAATACTAACGAGTGATTCATCTTCGGGATCAGATGTTGTCTCAGGAGTTCTAGGCATTGACGGTTGGTTGTTTCATCCAGCATCGTACGAAGCTGTAGTCTGTGAGTGGTGGATACTTTACTTTTTCAGGTAGACGGAATATCGAAATAAGCCACCACATCAGAGGCGCTTAGTGAATGGACAGTGTTCGGGTCTGAATGAATTGACCTGTCAACGGTAGGTGTCACGTTGCTTAGGGTCGTCACAGAAAACCGTCATTATAGTCTTTTGTGTGTTGGTTTTCAATCCAAATAGCTCACGAACACTAGCGGTGGCTGCAAGCCTCTTGGAGAAACGCTTCCGAATTTTGGCCAAGAGAATCAGATTGTCCGCGTACGCAAAACCATTGGCGGGTGCGCTGAAGATCAAACAATATCTTCTGAAAAAAACGTATCAACGTTTAAGATTTTGCGATAGGTCTTAGTTCGCTGGGAGAGGAATAAGCGAATGCAAGAACGGTAAAGATGGATTGGAAGAACTTAGCTTGACAGGAAGAGGTTGAAAAATTCTGTCGAAGCGTAAATTTATGTACTACATATATCTGGGTAACAGGTTCTCCAAACCTAGAGCGGTTTTTCATTCCCTTCAGGGTGCGAGATAAATCTCCTACAGTCACCGAATCGATCAGAGACCAGTCCGGAGGCATAATCGAGCGAGATGGTCGCTCATCAACGTGCGGATGAGCCGATAGTACCTCGGACCAGTATTCGTTGGAACTCTCTGGGAGACCGCGGTTCATCTTGTAGACAGTTATTAAGTTTTTGGAAGAAACTACAGAAACACCATCTTTCTTTAGATGGTGGTACAGGATGTGGATTTCTGCTTAATTGGCTTTCTTTATCTACTTTCTTGTTGTGTAGATTCACGCAACGACACCTGTACGTCTCCAGGCGACCAGTCAACAGATGCACGGAAAAGCTTGTGTGGCGTACATTTTGAACAGTGACTTTGCCATATTAATATTACCTGCCTGAAGGCCGCGAGGAATTGTCAATAATTCATCATGGTGTAAGAAAACCTCACTGTTGGACTCCAGTTGGGCTACAACTATTTGGACCAAAAGGGAAATCCACTCAGAGTGTTCAGCAGCTCAGAAATCAACACCAGACGTCATGTTCAGCTGTGAGGTGATGGTTGGACTGGCAGTGGTGGCCGTGAATTTCTGCCAGTCCACAGTATATAAAGTCGTCCTGCTGATCACCAGAGTAGAACCATAGAAATTTGATAAGAGCCGGTGTCGGAGTTCGGGTCGAGTTGAGCATGACTGAGCCAACTCGTCGGTAAGTGTGACAAGTGAAGCCGATTCTTCCTGGGACCAGTTTGACTCGACAACTTACATACACTTGAACTTCTTGTGTTCGACGGAATGCGCATGTCTCTTGCATTGATTGATACCGATTTTGGTCGGAAAGCGGCGATCACCATAGACACAGTCAGAGAATGGAGAAAACTGAGCATTTATTTTCTGTTCTACACTATTTCTGCATTGATGCATACGAGTGTGCGCCGACAAACCAGCGTTCGATTTACAAACCTGACCACATTCTGAACAGGTGTACTCCGCTCGCCTATCCTGTGTACTGGTAGATGCCTGCACGGAAGCAATGACGGTATTTCCATTTTTATAATTGAAAGTTGCAAGTACAGGGAAACCACGTGGGATGGTTGGCCCTATCTAGAGTTACTTAACTCATTGCAAATTAAGATTTCTACCTGGACAGCCCAGTCTGTACCACGATGAAGTAATTCTGCGCGCCGACTAAAGATATTTCTTATCGGTTTTCAGTAGGGAAACTGTGAAGTTCTGGGTTGACGGTAATTAAATTTTGACAATGTTACTACTTCCACTGCTACTACCACCACTAGTAATAATAGTGTACATAACTTGCTTAACCTGGTCATTCAGTTTTATGCCGGAACATTTGCAAAGTGTTCGTATGACTGTAGTCACCCCACGTTCACTTTTCAAAATATCTCAGTTATCTCCCTTCATGGACCTAAAATATTCTTAATAAGTCGACCTTGTAGAAGATATTCGAGTTTTCTGTATGTAACTTTCGGAACAAGCAATATCACTTAATCTTGATTTGGTGAATCAATCTAACGGAAGTGGAAGTTGGGTGTTACTGGATGCACAGAGGCAATACTTGTGCCTATCAGTGGTTCGTTAATTAGAAAAGATCATTTTCCTCAATAATCCGTTTCATTTTCAAAGAAAAATGGATTTTTCATTCTTGGGAATTTGAATGTCTGCCAGCATTCCCGAACATTCTAAACTGAGCGCTCGCCCCTGATTGGTTCACTGGATGGCATAAGTCCAAGGCCATTCAAAACCCATAGATACAGTTGCTGTAAACCACTATTTTGCCTTTAGGCTGAGCAACAAATAAAGCGTGTTTGAAGGCTGTCTTTTTCCATACTTGTTGAGGGGGGGTTCTAAGTTGCGAGAGTTGGGTTCCGATACTTGCGCTCTGAACTTTGTGCCGTTGTAGCAATATCGTTTCGTTCGTTCGTGACAGAGATACTGCTCGTGGTCTTTGCGTTCATTCTTGCATTTCTCTCTCAGAGAGGTCATAACGTTCGTGCACGGAATACGAAAAGCTCATATGATCTTCTTGTGCTCACAAATATGATTCTGTTACAACGTGGGGCAGATCGCAGTGTATCGGAGTGTAACGTAGAGGACGCGTATTACGTTAGCTTCTGCAATCTATGAGGGGTGCATGCAGACCAATTCATAATAGATTTTACCAATCCTGACGGCTTTCGAAACAATTCGTTTGAATGACCTAATGACTAGTAAAGATGCTATGACAAACAACAAATCTCAAAATCGAATTTCAATTGATCATAAGCTAGTTCGAAAAACTTTAGTCTATCGTTTTCGGAAAACTTTCTGGATTCTTTATAAACGAATGACAAAGCAATAACAAGTGATCGATTAGACATAAAGATTCGTTTATTTCAATATTGGCATTAACTCAAAGTAGACATAACCGTTATCTTAATTCCACTTAGTACAATTCATAAATCGTTGTTACGTGTACGAATAAGTAGGATGTGGTAACACCGAAGAACAGTGTATCTCAAAGAATTGGTTTCATTGTAAGCGTACGTGTCGGCAGAACTCTGTACACTGCAAGCTACAGCGGTGCTCTCAGTAATTAAATTACAAAGTCATCCAGGCACATCTGGTACAGTAAGTATCCTTTGAAAGAATGCTGTCCCCTTTGTAACGTTGTCTGTGTCAACTACCTATTCGTAGGGGCTGTGTAATGTTTCCCAGACGTTGTGGACATGTTGAACTCCGATTGTTTTGATTATTTGTGAATCTATACAAGCCCGATTACAATGCAGTATTCCAGCTGTCTTGTCTCTGAAGATTCAACTGGTAGACAGTTACTTTATTGGGGACTATCCCGAATACAGTCAATTACCGTAAACCGTTTATTATAAATTGCCAGAAATCAAGTGTTATGAGCAATATATATGGTACAATGTCAACAGACGGGTATTTCGTCATCCTGTTTGTAAACACAAGTACATACGCTGATTGCGTCCAGTTGGTTTTATCCCTATGCACAGCTGCAGAACTGAAGCTGGTTACATGTTTTTTATGGATGATAAGCAAGTCATTATTGAATCAAGAAGAAAGCAGACTGATGAAGGCGGTAATCTTAATAAATTAAGAACATAGCTTATTGCCCCACCAAAATTCACCCACTATTAACATTCAGACTAATTCGTGGTTTTCCCTTCATCTTTTCTTTCCATATACTCACCAGAGAGAAACACTCGTTGCCGAATTTACGAGTGCACGCAAATGGGCGGATCACAATTGATAGTGCCGGTCCTGAACACGCAGGAAAGTACGAGTGTGCAGTGGTGGCGGGTGTACAGACCACCGTAGCATTTGCCTACCTGTACGTAGCTGGTGAGTCCCACAAATTTAGTGAAATTTCTTCGAACTTATAAGCGCTGTTGTGGTGCCAATGTTTCAATTATGTTCACACTCCATTTCTTAAGAGCTGGTAGGTGAAGTTTCCCTACTGAAGCCCCAGCTATTACAAAACAAGTTATGTGGTGGCACATCAATCAAATCTCAATCGTAGATGCGTGTTACATTTATTCATTCCTTTGACTACGATACAGTAGACATTTCAACAGATGTGTCACCGTAATTACAGTAAGTAATTTTAGCTCAGACGGTTGACGCGGTGATTCAGGGAAGTAAAATCTCTTTCTGTACCGTTTAAGAAAAATTTTCGAGCATAGAATGAACTACCATAACCTTGCATTTTGAAAATGCCTTTGTCGAATATCCAATTTCCTTAAGTAAAATCGTGATTCGTTATTCTATCTTTCGTGTTCAAATCAATCGTTGGTTGATGTTTGTCGGTATGCATAGCGTGTTCGAAGAAAATGTGTTTACTCCCACGAACCGCTGAAGTTTAGATGCAGCAATGTGTGAAACATGTCAACCGGACATTTGACGGGAAGCCCACAACAAAGTCAGTTATCATTTTTATTCAGTAGAAATGAGTAGCTACTTAACCAGTGAACGTGCAGAACGTTTGATCTGTGACCAGCAGTTTAGGTTGTTTGCGCTTGTCGGATCAGTGTGAACCGAATGCTGTAAACCACCCGTCTCATTAATTGCCGAAACGCGCGTTTGACGACATTTTTCAGCTCCGTTTATCGATTAGTTGAAAGAACACGATCAACAAATGGTTTTCATTAGAACTCTCCCCATGTGCAAACTGAGTAGGTTTGGTGTAGTCTTTGAAATCCTACATTCCTGAATGTAAATGTTTTCAACTATTATTGAATCCGTCTTTAATCTTTGGTGTATATCATTGCAGTCGAGCTTCTGAACACTTGGCTGTTAATGGCATACAGTTAGTGACTTCTGTAGTCTTCCTTAATGCAGAACACAATAGAAATTTGTATGGCTCATGACTGCATACACACACTTAATGACCTCTAGGGCTTTAAAAAAAAGGCAGCTCGTCGAAAAAACAGTGATTTAACAAGAGGAATAGGGCGCCTGTTGTGAAGCGAAGCCCGATTGGACGACCACTTCGGAACGACCGAACTGTAATAAAACGGTACTAACTTTTAGGGTCATAAATCCATGTCCTTAGAATGGCCTTGGCTATTTGTGTAGAATTACGGAAAACCCCGATGCACATGCTGCAAACACTGCGTGAGGGTCTATTTAAAAATATAGAATCAAGGAAGAGTCACGAATAGCGACATTAATCTGTCCCTGTTATTCTCACATCTAGTAGGATTAATCCAGCGATCAAAAATAGAAGCGTACAATTACAGTCAAGCATGATAACGCTATTTCACAAGAATTAGTTCAAAATTTGTGAAGATAAAAACGTGGTTGCTGAAATTATGTGGCGAG
>LOND01004749.1:14136-24619 GCA_014220965.1 Paragonimus kellicotti
GATCGGTTGCGCAATCAGCACTCCGCCCAGCCCGGTACGTGTTTGCTAATCCTAGCCTACAGCTTGCGCTCGGCTCTGCTGTTGTAGGAGACTTCGCACTCATTGGTTTTGATGGACCTCATGAATGGTGACACCGGCTATTTGACTGGAGGTGTTGGGTGCGAGAAATGCGGAAATAAAACTACTTGAGCAGCCCCAAATTCACGCTTAATGGCTATCTGAAGGCGGCTTTCTGTCAGTATGCCACTTCGTCCGTTTAAATGAAAGACGTAGAGTCCCCGTCTTTTTAGTAACGTCTAATTTTACTGATTCCTGGCCAACTGATCGATCTAATTTCATAATGAATCGAGAAGGCCAGTCGCTGTCCATGAATACATCTTGCAGGCTTCTCAGCTTGGTGTTAAGGAATCCATTTTTTCCGTCAAAAACCGTCTCCTTCCTCGAGAAGACGATTTTACCCAATCAGAATGAACAGAAATGTCTCGACCAGTAGCTGGTAACCTTCGCTAGTTTTTTTACTTGTTCGACCTTTATTCGTGATTTTGGGTACTCCTCATTGAATCAATTTTGTCAACTCAACTTAGCCCATTTATACACAAATGGTTAAATAAAGCTATTCACTTATAGCACGTCATCATTGAAATCAACAGTCTTAAGTATGGCATTGGAAATACAGAGAACAGCGATATTGCCGTCAGAAAAACTTTCAACTAAATGCCTTTGAACATGTTGTTAATCAGAAATTCGAATTGCTTTCATGAATTGTAACCTTCACGGACAATTTTTTCTGCATTCAGGCACTTCAACAAAGTAGATTATTGCACACATCTGTTAGAGGTAGGCTGAGAAGTTTTACGATAAGTAACTGAAAGGCATCGATCTTCTGATCTTTAGTTTGTTCACAGAAACTGGTACATTATCCTGCTGTATGCTTTATGGATTTCAGTGCATTACAATAAATCTTCGTTCTCTCGCCATACACTAATTAGATAGTTTTTTAATAGGAATACTCTTCTTCAGTCATGCTGTCTCCAATAGTCGGTCAGTCGTGAACCATTCCCCGTTTAACGAGTAGCGGACACTAGTGGTAGCGGCACTTCGTTTCTACCAATCTCCTGCATGATAAAATTTTTATAATTGTTTTCATCGAGACTTACTCACTTATTAGTTCATTCATCTACTCATTCATTCACAACAACTGTTAGCCTGACTGGATTGCGATGCGGCTGGAACCATTGCTCGACTGAACAATCGCGTGGATTATCGTAGGAGAGAAATTTTAGAAATAACCGACTAAGATATGAATGGACAGGAAGGAGAAAAACTTGATGGCACACAAATGGTTGGGACACTGCCAGCACGGACAGTGTTTTTTGTCAGCGGTTTGAGTGATGACGGGAATTCCAACCAGGCAGGTAATACCTACCCACTATACTCAACGGAATAACAGGGTCTTCATATTTCGTGAGCATGTCGTCGCTCGACCACTAAGTGGGTTTACTCAAATGTCGGCGATCCCAGTAGGTTATATATCGGATAATTATGGACCGGAAGAAAAGGTAATTGGCCCAGCCATCACAGGTTTTGCAAACTGATTAGTTCAGCAATTGATCGCATCTCGCGAGTTTTCCGAACTATGACGAACTACCGTGTTGCTCACGCAGTCATCCTACTTGATGTGGGCTAATTGGCGGAGACAACGATGGTCAAATACAGCAAGCTGTTGATATCTTCCTTGCGAACAGGCCACGTTTCCGAACCATAGAGCAAAACAGAACGTACATTATACACTCTTCCATTCAGCGACAACCTAACGTCTTTTCGATGCCACAGATGACGTAGGTTGGAGAAGGGAACTTGTGTCTGCTATCCTCACTGATAACATCGACAATATTACAGGCTGACGAGGTAGTACTAAACAAGTATATGAAAATGTCTACAGTCTCAAACCGACTGCGTGCAACAGAGAACGTGGTTTGAGAGCGTTGCAATCTTGGGCGGTACTGTGCAGTTTTATGGTGCGAAAACGCACTTCATACCCACAAGCTCTGTCATTCATCTGATTCATCATTATTTGTATACTTTGAGCAGAAAAGCTAGGCAGAACTATGTCATCCACATAGTCCATGTCTGTCGGATAAACACCATGCTCATCGAATTGCTCGTGCGCAGTGTTTCCCTAGCGTGCTTCAGTGTGCGCGCATTGTAAGTCGTGTGACTAGTTCAGATGAAAACTCTCAGTGATTTCGTAGACGTAATCGGTGAGAAATAAATCGCAGTTGTGGCAACCTATCTTAAATTTAATTTAGCACGGAGCAGTAAATTACGAAATCATCTTTGGTAATCTGTTCCTGGCGTACAGCGTCCAATACAGACGTAATTGTCAAAGCTTTCCACACCGCTGGTGAGGAATCTGATAACTTTGCAGACTTATCTGTTGTTGACAACACAATTTTGGGGATGAGAAAACTACGACGAACGTATGTGTCTTGAGCATCATTTGCTGTATCAGTAAAATAGTAATTGATGGGACAGAACAATGTTCAATATGGAATTTCTGTTGCAAAACATTACATATTTTTGGGCTGGTAAACTCTACTCAGCATTGAAACACGAGTACCTCGAAATCTACACAGGTGCCCATAGATTATCATCAGTCTTTGTAAAAAGGACTTAAGAACTTACCTGTAAACATTTCAGCGACAGCCAAGTTTTTCAAGATAATATTCTGCGTAAGCGCGCTGATCAACTGAAAATCACTCAGACTGTGAAAATCACGTGATCCTGTTTGACAGTGCACCGCTCTAAGGCTTGCGTCTTATACCTTAGTAGTTATGTCATTTTCATCATTAAGGGCTTTCTCTTCTGTAAAATTCAGTGACGTTTCCGAATGAAGGTCGGTTGTAGTCAACACCGTTATACGTTAGATACGGGAGAGTTTTTCAATATTCGCACGGAAATTTTCTGTAAAATACTGTTTCACACAGAGGGAAGCGCAACGGCTAAGGAAATTGGAAAGAAATCATCACCCAGTCAGCCTATCCATGTCATAACTTCGAACAATACAACGGAAAAAGCAATTCACTGTGGTACTTCATTATAAGAGACCTACACCATAAGCGTATTGGTACTGAACTTTAAACGAGTTCACAGGCGATACAAAGTGGTTCAAAAGTGTTAACTGTTTTTACCTATATGTGGGGGGGTGGGGGTGTATCTGTTCTTTTTTCAGCGGTCTAACTGTTGGTTATGGTCGTTAGGTTCAGTAACAATTAAAAGAATATTCCACTCGTATGCGAATCATCAAATTTACCTATCCGGTAGATCATGGTATACTCCAGTTGAGAAATGATTCTACCCTGAACATATCCAAAGCATAGTGCGGGTACGTTATTTTAATCCCCGTTCTGTGACCTTCTCCACGAAAACAAATAGTTCGCAAGGAGCTAGCAAAAATGAGAAATCGATGAGAACAAAACGTCTCCTCTTGCATCGTATAACAACTTAAACATTCCTTGAAGGTCAGTGTTTACCTTAAAGTGGTATCGTTTATCATTTTAATATATACCAAACGTATGTAACTGATGTTTACTGATTTATTCTAATCGTAAGGGGACTCAAATAGTTCGTTGCCCCAGAGATTTTGTTATACTACTACTGTCAATCGATGCGGTCGAACTTGCATATGTCTGTGCCGTTTCCTAAGTTACCTTTTCTACTTTTGTTTTAATAAAATGTACCGAGAAATTTTGATCGCCATTCTCTCTCTGTGATTATGTACCGGCTGTGAAATAAAGAATGCTCTTTAGGCAGGTGCTAGACCATACCATACAACATATCAAAATGTAAAATCCCGACCCTGACTACGTTAACCCCCGAATAACCAGTGGTTCAATAAAACAAATCACTTAATATGAGAGGTAGGTACTTAATGGTCAAAATTCGCCGGAAGCATGCGACCGGCTTTATATTGGTTGCCACTCACCGTCCGAGTATACCCGTTTCGTCCCGACCAGTTATTCTACCATCATGAAATTGGTTGGTCAACTCTGGAGAATCTGCACCAAATCCGCACGTGCTACCCATTCCCCAACTAATGACCGTGCAGAAGCACTCGTTCAACCGGCCGATCTCGTCACTATCCCCACGACGTTCGTCGGTGACCTTCGACCTTCTTTCGCTTCATGCCGATTGCTACATACCCCAGTTCCGTTCTGTGCTTATCTGGTGACTGACTGTCAGACAAGGCCGTGGTTTAACAACCCTGCACGCACACGTATGATATGGTGGTGCACCCAGACAGTGGATGTAGAGCACGTCCGTGCACCTGCCATGCGGGCATGTGTGCATCTTTCTATCCACCCATATGCCTGAATGGGGCTGATTGTGCGCTGCTGGAGAAAGTAGGCACGGTCAGTAAACTTGGGCGGATGATTTTTCAGTTGTTCGCCAATCGTACAGGTCTAGGATCAAATAATAGTGCTTATGCCTTATTCGATTTGATTGTTGAATTCAGTCTATGTTTACACACCCCGATCAACACTTTTAGGCAATGGTTCATGTGAGTATAGTTACGAAGTAACGGACGTTGGATCGTTATGGCTGAATGGTGAAGAACGCAGAACTCGTAGATAACTGAGGAGCGGGGATGCTAGTGCAGTTAGTCTGCAAAACATAAATTAGTTGGATGGATTGGACAATCACTGTTTTCGATAAAATAAAAGCACAGACATTATAATTCATGACTGCTTCTTAAAGGTTCGCTTTTAAAGTACAGTTGATAATTTGTTTGTGCCACACCCACTATAAGCTGCTAATGCATTTAGTGAGGGACAATGCGTGTAGCCCTTTGTATTGTTCGTTTTCGTGCCTTTTTTGAATAGCACCAGAAGAATGTACAACGTATGAAATCATTGGAAACGACAGTCTTTAAACCGCTACGAAACACTGGCCCGGAGCACAGGCTGGTAGTCCACTTGCGTCCGTTTGTCGCACACGCACGTCTGTGCACGTACTGTTGAGTTCCTGAATAGCTCCAAAACTCCTGACCATCCGTCAAACAGGCTTGGATATCCGTGAAAGACCACAGAAGACGAACCAAAGTAAAATATTAAATGTTGGTCACAACTGACCGATACTTTCGTCTTCATGTAAGCATTTCGGCCGATCCAACTAGCAGATGGGCCTTGCTGCAAAATAACTAAATATATTAAAACGTTAACTTTTGGAATGTACACTCTGAAAGCCTGACACATGAGCGATCGGCTGTGACAAGTCCCAATCTACACTTTTGATTATCACGCAAGCAAACGTTTGTTTCCGGACAGCAGACCACTATAAGCACATACGCATACACATATACAAAATTAACTGTGATAAGGGGGTAAGGAGAGTCATGGCGTGTTCCGTTCCCTATGTTTTCCCACTTTACATGTCACCCAGTGTTCCGCGCAGCACGAGATGACAGTCTATACGCAGTGGTGCGTGACGGTTTTTAGAGGATAAAAACGGATTTAAGTTTTTTGGCATGAGCAGACCGATATCAAGATACGTATGCCATCGGTGGGGTAAGTTGAATTCAACAGAAATGCTGAGTCATATAAACTGCTTTTTATGTTGCATTGCGGTCGTTCATTCGTTTTCAGGTGCGGGCGGTACATTCAGGCTATCGTTTATGACCAGTCGTGTTAGTGGGATTAGAATTTTTGGTGGAAACCTGATCAGGATTCACCTGTCGTACCAGAATCAACTTGAACAGTCATGCGAATATCACCGATTCAAAGGGGCCCACACGTAAAGATCGCCAAAGTATGCATTAGCAGGTACCGTTGAAGAGTGCATCTGACTTATTATCCGCACTCTTCCGAGACGTTCCGACACTGCGGACGCACTAATGGAATGGAAAAACACTGTTTTTATTCCGTTCAGGGAATGGGTGTCACAGGCTATTCGCAAGGGCCTTGAAAGAAGCAGGCATCAGGACTGCCTCTCGAGAAGGGAAGGTACTGGGCAAGATTGTGGTACACTTCAAGGATACTTTGAATGATAGGATTACTAATAATTGTTTATACAGAATGAAGTGCGATGGCTGTTCACAAATGGAGATTGGAAAGATGAATCGGGGATTCGGGACCAGAATTAATAAGCACAAAAGGAATATCGGAGAAGCATCTTAAAATCAGTTACAGTACTATGTCATAATCAAAATTTCCGCAGTCGCTGGTCACACATAAGCCACCGGTTGTGAAAATGATTTGAAAATGTCCATTTAAATGAACAGAGTTTAGAACTACACAATAACGTTTAGTTTACAGAACCCATCGATATTACGAAGGCCAAATGAGGCGTACACAGGAATGACGTGACCAAAACTCCGGCATATATTGACCAGTCTTGGATAGATCAGACTGATTCGAATTGATAGCTGGCTGAAAGGACTGTGATTCTCGTATCTGATTTCTTTTAAAGCAGTTGACATTTCGTCCAATCTGCTTGCTTGACTTTATCGATTTCATTTCTTTCCCGCTGTTCACGTGTCCTCGATGCGCCGTAATTGGCGGTTTAACCCTAGTACTGACTCATGACCTGTTGCTTTCTGGTTCGTTTAGTTGCCCACACCTAACTTGCCTCAGATGCCACGGAATTTGTAGCTGGCTCATTTGATCTGACAAGCGTAAAACGTTAACAATAAACCAAGTTGTCCTGAAACTATGGATACTCAGTAGGTCTCTGGCAGGTTGCAGCTAACTAGTTATCGGTTTTAGTAGGAAAGTGGGCATCGGTTGTAGTAACCTAAGTTGCTATCTCATTGACTGAATACCTTTTCTGTTCGCAGTATTATGGCTTCGAGCACCTTATAGGTGCAGATGAGGGAAACTTTCCTATAGCCCGTTTTCAAGGGAACCGAGACCAAGTAGGACACCTTATTGGTTTTCATTGGGAGAGGCAAGATATATAAATCACGATATCGATTCATTTCGCACAATTTCTTCCGTCGCTAACATGTGACTGTCAAAAAAGCTCAAACAAAATAACTGAAAGCACAGTAAGACCGGGAGTGACACGCAGTTAAACAAACGCAAGCGAAGATTGACAACCAGTTATTGGTGATCACATTGGGCCGGCTGCCGGTGATCCATCAATGAAATTTCGATACGCTTTAAAAGCTGAGAATTGTGGTCATTCATCCGACCGGTAACCGAGGGTGCACTACTGGCGTTATAACTTGTAGTTAACAAGTGCTCTGCGATAGAAGACAAGACGGGTCATCCTCTGTGTGTATCATTACTGACGACAGTGTACGGAGTGAATGTTAACAGTAGGTTGTGGTTTCTGGCTACCCTGTTAAGGTGAACGAAAAGGACGCAACGCATCTAGCTCATTCTTTTGATATGAATGTTTCAGTTCCGATTCCGGAACTGATGAACGAGTTGATCAAAGAGAGAAATAGATTTCCCATTTCAATTTTTACTGTTCACTCATCCTCACACACTGAAGCCTGGCGTCATCGTCCTGAAAGAGTCTGTAACTTGTTCCAATATTTTCCATGAATAAATACGATTCCGAGGTGTTACGATACTAGTCTTTGGGGACATTTTCTTACGGCATTTCAAATCTGTTTTTCCTATTCATCCGGATTGTTCAGCACATGCGTGCACGGCAACGATTAACATTAGCAATTGACTGGTTGTTTCCCTGCCTTCCTAACTCACATTCTTTCATCACAGTGTCGCGAGGTGAACCTAGGTTCGTGATCGTACTACATACAACGCTTCACAAATCCATCCGGTATGGCTTACTTGTGGACTTTATTTGATAAAGAAACCCCTTTTCGTAGCCTGGATCTCATGTCTCTGTTGTTCGAACGTCTTAACAGGCGATGTACAGAAGCAGAACGCTGGCCCAGCGTGCACGTCGTTGACTCGAAAACGGATTGTTTCGGTGGTATAGTCTTCAGGAATAGTCTGTTCCACCTTGTCTGACGCTTACCACCAGGATCTCTTGTTCAAATCTTATACCTTTCGAATAGTTTGATTCAGGTGACTGTTACTTTTTGAGGTGTACCACTTGCATTGGCCTCATCTCCGCATCCCAACAGTTTGCTGGAATTGGTTCATTTTAGGCTTGCCGACCGTGACGATCCGACACTAACAACAAATGTGCCAGTTTGCACAACTCAATTCTGATTGGTGTAAAATATAGTTC
Source organism: Paragonimus kellicotti (assembly GCA_014220965.1). Taxonomy (NCBI): domain Eukaryota; kingdom Metazoa; phylum Platyhelminthes; class Trematoda; order Plagiorchiida; family Troglotrematidae; genus Paragonimus; species Paragonimus kellicotti. The sequence continues at coordinate 22,342 of LOND01004749.1, forward strand.
CCACACTCACCGAACGATAATAGTGTCACCTAATCCGCACGGACGGATTTCGTTTTCGTAGTGGGTGTGTTAGACTTGCGAACAGTGACAGTCTACGCCTAGTGTGCCAACCACGACCATCATCACATCACTGTGTTCCTGGGAAACACACGTCTCTTTCTGACAGAAATATTTTTCAGCACTTGTTTAGTTAAGCCATAAAAAGTGTGTTCTGTTGGGCGATAATCCAGTATGACTATCCACATTCCGTCCGCAAAGTATTCCAGGTAGACCACAGACCTTGAATCCAACTGGGTTAGGTCCAGAAGAGTTTCCTAATTTTGACGGCTGTTGACCAAGAATGTTCTGTTTAGAGGGGATAGTTAATCTGATTACTTTTATTTTCCGCTGGTGTAATTACTTGTCCGTAGTGTTATGTTTGCCTAATTTGTGTGGCTTTCTGAAGGAACGAGGTTATTTTTGTCCCCAAATTTGGTTTACATTGGGCAGCCAGTTGAGACGCCACAATGGACTGGATCTGTCTACCCTTGGAATGACTGAACTTACATTCATTACACATGTTTCTTCAACGAGCCCATAGACAGCTCAGCGAAGGGCCGCGCAAGCCAGACGGCATAATCCCTATGACTCAGCCGTCTGACGTGTGTTGACAGAGATGGGGCGTGTGATCACTCTGGCTACAAGCCACGCAACTCGACAGTGGGGGGGGAACTGTCCTGTTGCTGCTTGCCGTGTGCAGTCTGCTCCCACTGTCGCCTCGGTCGGTCGACCCAAGCTCGCCTACGTGATTCAAGCTACGGCAGTCGAACGTAAGCGTAAGCCGTCGACGACGGGCAATTGGCATGCGAAACGGCAGATATCCCCGAGATGACGCCGACATATTAGGGGATACGGCATCAACTGGGTTGTCCGATTCCTACATTGCACGAACTAGCCTTTGGCGTTTGGGCAATCCTCCTCAGGCCTAGGAAGATATACTTGTAACTTATCCATGCGAGTACCTTGTTGTACCTAAACGGAAGTTTGATTTGAACGAGGTATGGCTGGGTCATGGAGACTAAACAGAGTTGCGGTCAAGCTGGTAACTAGTGTTTCATGAGCTTTATAGTATAGTCTGCTAGTTAAATGGCACGAAAATATTCGTTCCAGAGAGTTCGGCTTGCGCGGACTGTTAGCTTCGTTTGTAATGTGTCCCTATCTTGTTTTCGTGACAGACAATCTAGTTTGTGATTTAAGCGTATGTGATTATTTAACTACTCATATTTCATATAACCCCTGTTGCAGCGCTGTATTTAAATATCGTCATCCCACCTTTTCCCCTTACCAGTGAACTTGTAACAAATTGGCTGGCATGTCTTTTTATTGAAAAAATGGCTCCCGGCAACCTTTGTCTTTAGACTTTCATCACAATCCCGCCATTACTGTAAGTAGGATGCGACTATTCCGGTGTTCACTGGAATATCTCAACGTGACTGTGTGTTATGTTCAAAGCCAACAGCAGGTGAATCGCGGACAATACGAGCGCTCTGAGCAGTCATGACTGAGCGAAATCGGCAAAACAGATACGACAGGTGAAACTGTGTGACTGAAGGCGGTAGACAAACGTGGGGGAACCGCGGAGAAGTTCGCGGAAAACCTGGATGAAAATATCGCTGCGTTCGGAAAGTGAATTCCGGTTCATTAACGCCAACCCGCGAAAGACGGACCAACGTATGAACGGGACAATAAAAGGGCTTTAATGAACGAATGTTTGCTGCATCGTGATGTTAGTGCTATAGTTTTCTAGACTCTTTTCACTTTTTCCACTTCATAGTTTTTTTCGTGAAGCAGTTATTGTTGTCTACATAAAACAAAACACCTGTGCTTACCTTATGTTAGATGAACCAAGTTCATGAACACTATCTGATGGATACACTACTGAGATATTTGGGTAATAAGAAAAGCTAACACATCCCAACGTAGCCAAAAGGACTAATTTGCCATCCTGAGGTTGCTGCAGGGAACACTCACCTCATACGATAACCCTAGTCTGAGATGGCCAACTGACGAGGAGAGAGGCATAATCTTCCATCCATTATCACGATGACATGAAACGACATAGTACTCTACACTCTAGAATGGTTGTAGAACGCAACCTCAGGATGGCAAATTAGTCCTTTTGGCTACGTTGGGATGTGTTAGCTTTTCTTATTACCCAAATATCTCAGTAGTGTATCCATCAGATAGTGTTCATGAACTTGGTTCATCTAACATAAGGTAAGCACAGGTGTTTTGTTTT
>LOND01004750.1:27626-41090 GCA_014220965.1 Paragonimus kellicotti
GTATATTCAACTATTGTAAACACATGTAAAAAAGTGCAACGAACAGAAAGTGATGGTCGAGTTTTTTCATAACTGTTCCTAGCGCGCCAACAATACTAGCTACCATTGCTAACTTTTTGCACAGCCGCGAACACGGTTACGCAAACACTTTCTAGATGCGCGCATTAATGAAATGCAAAAAAGTATCGAATTGTGCATCCTTAAATCTAGCCAGTTTAAACCATAAGTAGCTTTGACAGGACCTAGATGGTCTGTTTGGGCACAATCAATTCAGTGCCATCACTGTGATTGTTTTTGCAATATTCAGAGCAGAATGTTGTTAAAACTTTGCGAAACAGTACCTCGAAACTAATAGATGAATCATCACATGATGCATACAAAGTTGCAGTCTTGTTCAAAAGTAAAATATTCGATCTACCAAAACATGTTATTTCCAAACAGCAACATCATATATATATATATATATATATATATATATATACATATATAGATATATATATATACAGGTGCAAACTCGACACTAGTGCCCAAAGGTCACTCAAATGAGAACGTGAGTTGTTCGAACCACTGGATTAACAGTTGTCAACTGACGCTCCCCGCATATCTTTGTTTTGATCTCAGAGATCAATAAAGTGAACTTCCTGAGCTTTTGAAGCCTTCACTATCCATGTAACGGCTTCGGTCACAAAATGCTATGAAATTTAGTTTGGACCCAATTTTAGGGTATGCTTTAGAGTGTGTTTTGAACTTTGTATAGGGTTACCATCACAACACCCCACAAAATCGAAAGAGTGCGTGATCTTTGAGAGTGAAATAAACGGTATGTAAGTGCCAGTGGTAGTGTAGGCCGAGGGGCTAACATTGGGCAGGCTTATCGCGCAGCTAAATTGTTGTGCTTATTTCATTACGCACTGATCACGTGGCTCAGCGTTCGTGCTCCCGGACATAAGAGAAGTTAAGATACCACGGGCAAGAAGTTCAGTCAACAACGACTTAATACTTATGGGTATAAGAAGCATCCGTCGTCACTCACGGTCCATCAGAAGGCAACGCTTGATTAAACCGAGGCTCCGTAAGTGAAGTACTATACTGTGCTGTCGCATAGTTTTTAATTGACCACTCAGGGTAGTTTGTACCATTCTGATGAAGACCCCCATGCTGATCAGGAGGAAGTCACGCATTCGGTTAATACACACGGATTTTATTGGTCAAAGCGTCTACATGACTCAACCTTTACAGGGCAGTTCCTTCCCAGAACAGATATACCTCAGCCGTGACTGATTAATGGTAAGTAACCCAGACGTCCACTTGAGTGCCTTAAGTATCATGGCATGACTGGTGTAAGAATAGTTTGACTTCAGTGACTCCAACGCTCAGGTTATGATCAAGAATGTGTGAATTGAGTCATGGGCTAAGTGCATACTCAACCTTCTATGACTGAATGTTCTATCGGTGATGGTGTGTCTTTCACTCTAGTCCTTAAATGCTTTTAGGAGTGCGTAGATTTTCGGCCCCATGTATGACCTTTGCAACAATGTAATTCATATTCATCTGTAAGAAAATCGTATGCTTGGTTGAGCCCTTAACCCTAGTTATGCGAACTAGGCGTACAAGTACCACCATATACCGTAAACATGTGAATCGTAAACTAATCATGTCGACGATGAGTTACGTGGACGCGTAGGACAGCATACGTTTAGATGTCTACTGATCGTCAGCATTAACCGAAGAAAACACGACCATCACTTTCTGTTCGTTACACTTTTTTACATGTGTTTACAATAGTTGAATATACACTTACCCAGGGTGAACAGGATAAGATTTTGATGAGTTGGTTGTCAGTGCGGTTTATCTCTTGGCATGCAGTGGTTACGTGTTCTGTTGGCCACAATTCGTTGGTACAATTATCACTTTACCGGGTTTGATAAGAGTCGGACTTGCTCGGTATGTCTGTCGATAGAGAACATACAAATTGAAAGTCTACCCTGATGTTTGAATTGCAATCTATCTGAAAGTAGAGGTAACAGCTGTGCTGAAGCAGATGGGGAATCATGAAACTACGGGATGTTGTAGGCAGCTAAAACCCAATGTACAACACTGACGAGCTGTTGCTGACATGTCTCTGTGAGAATCGTTCCACATTATCCACTGTTTGTTTTGGCTTTCACGCCACAGTCAGCGAATCAATCTTATGACAAAGAACTCATAAACACATGCAAAGCATAACCGATAAAACCACAACAAGTCCCAGAGATTATCAGCGACACTCAACAAGGTATCAATACACGACGGTGAAATTACTATCTGGTTTTAGGTAAACACATATTGCGTGTTTCTGTTGTTGTTTGCCTAGACTGGGAATATAGTTTCCAATTATTCAGAAGATTGAATTACTTATATTCTCATGTGCAAATAGGTAGGTACAGAAATCATCCGAATCTGGCAAGAATCACCTAGCTGAACAATACTGATAGAATAGTACCCGTAAGCAAGACTTCAATAAGTTGACAACAGTGATTGTGCATTTTTCATGTCCGATCAGGATCAGTTTAGTAAAACTGAGAGTTCCAGCACAACTTATTTGTTTACTATTAATCATTTTTGTACTTAATACTATAGTTTATGAGGTGAAATGTTTAGTAATAGAATTTGCACAAGCCAACATCTTATGGGTGCATTTTTTGTCAGTGATCAACTATTCTGGGTTTTTCCTTCTGCGCCAAACTGTGTGCCTCAATGAATTAACATATTTTAACTTCAAGGAATCGCTGACATTGACCTTTTCTTTTATTCGTCCGTATCTCCATTGTCCACATTTCTGTACTATCACTGCAATTACCCATTGTGACATGCTCAAAATGATTCTGTTGATGTGGTCCGATATTCCTTTAAACCTACTGTCAGATATGGTAGCAAACTGATTAGCCGAGTCTTAGTTGCTAAGACAAGTACGAGCAAAATGTCACATCCGTTACAAGCAAAACAACGGTTACGTTGAGTTGGTCAGCTAGACCACTTTGCATTTGACTTTCTTTGTTGCGAATCCATTTTGAAACTTTTTATTGTTCTTTTCAATTTCTGAAGCTTCTTTTTGGGATCATTGACTTTCAGCCCTTCAGACTGCTCTGTCACGATGTTTGCTGTGTGATTCTCATCAACTGCAGACGGCGATGATTCTACAAGACCCCGTTTGTTGTACCTTCTTCGAGAATCCGGATTAAAAACTCTCGATGAATCGCTCTTTCATCGGATTCTTCCTTGTCCTCCAGACCATCTGTGGTAGTTCCAACGATAGTTGTTTTCGAAGCGTTGATAACGATCCGGAGGGTCTAAGCATCGCATAAGTTTGTTTTATAAAGACGACTGAATGTTTGGTGACCATTTTGGGATTTGGTGAGTTGCTGAATCAAGGACATCCGTGGGTACTGGTAAGCGACATAGAATTTTATATATTAAGTTAGGTATTGCGTTCTTCTGCTGTTTTGTGGACTGTCCCGAGCGCTATAAGGAGATTTACATCTCTACGCCGGTTTATCACACTCTACATTTGCTTCGTCTATCCATGGGGAGGTATAACAGAAATCTGGTTTTTGACACAGAGAAGACACAGAAGTTAATATACTATGTATCACCACAATCGGCAATGTACGAAAGGTGGCACCAGATTCCTTCAACTTGAAATCTACCTCAAGATGTCTGAGGTACATGACCCAGTTTTCTTTGCGGTCACCTCAACCTGTGTGGCACATTGTGCCTGTTTACCAAACATCCAGCTGCTCGATCGGTGTGACACATCTACTCCCGTCTGCCTCGTTGGTCAAAGACCGCCCAACTAATTACGCCATGCACATGTTTACCTCTGCAGGATTCTCAGGGATCCCACTCATGGATGTTCCTGATTACCCCATGGGTGACATCGACACCAGCGAGGTACAAGTCAAACTTGTGTCTGCCTTTGAGCTGTATGATGCAGTTATGGATTCTCACCTAATCTAAGAGGCCACAGAGTTCATGCGGTGATAGACTTCTCAGAAACCTTCAAAACCAGTTTATATCCTAGACAGCGAAAAGTTGTTTAAATGTCTGCAAATAAACACTTCTGTTAGCCGCACTGGCGACGGACTAATCACTTAAATTAACCGGTGTAGTAGTGATGAATTCCCTAACTCGAAAATTCGTAAATAATTCATGAAAAGCAGATTTGATGTCCATGATTGAAGAAGTTGTTAGATGTATTGTTCTGATGTTTCAGTGTCTATTAATCGGTTATTACTGACAGCTTATTGTGGACGCTAGTACTACAGTTATTGACAACAGTGTTCGGTTTCGGCAACCTAGGTGACTCGGGAGCAAAAACCCACTTTACTATTGCACACGGTGTTTACTGACACTGAAGGCATTTTGGAATACGTATCAGTTATGGAGTACTGAAAAAGCATATGATGGGCACTGTTTAATCCCAGTCGAGTGACGACGGCTGTGTGAGCCGACAGATGTTAGTTTCAGCTGGACCCGAGCAACAAGCGCAGTATCAATCCAGAACTGTCCTACAGCACTGTAGCTTCCATTATCAAAAGGCGTCCGCAATCTCTCACTTCCACCCATTTTGGGCAGAATATCCTACCTTGTTTAGTGGAGAACATTACTTTTGTTGGGAATCTAGAACACAACGCTACAAACGTAAGAAGACGCTTTTGATAGATTGCACAAACTGGGACACCTCTCAGTGAGCTGCCGGTATATCAGAGGAGTTTATTACAAATATTCCTGCATCAACCACAGCAGCCATTGCGAGTCAACTCACTAAACCGACAACATCAAGTGAGCCATTTGACTTACAGTGAGCAATCTTTTATTGTCTGAGTGTGTCCAGCCAGGAAAAGCCAATCGAAGTCTGTCGTAACTGCGTCCTTGGTAGGTGAATTCAAGCGGAGGTTTGGCGCACAAACTCGGGACATCAAACCACGTCCCCAGATAACTTGACCACCAGCATCACTGCGATAGAGCGAAGATATGCCTGACCTCTCACCAATGATGCGAGCCGACTGTTGCTTGCTACGTGTGCCTGCTCTATGCTTGATATGCAATGGTCGGGTTCTTATTCCGCTCCATTATCATCTGACTTTCTCATTCGCAACCTTTCTATTGCAGACACTCTGAAATTGGAATAATCCATCGATGTATTTTTTTTCTTTAAACCGTGTAACGCAAATTCGGATGGGCGTAAGGTTTTTCACTTTTCCCCAACCTGTACACTTCCTATGACCTGTCAGTTATGGCAACCGAATCTCTGGCCCCACCAATTGATGTGGCTAGTAATGCAGTTACAGTTTGTTGTATTCGAGTCATGGCGTTCATGCTATAAAAGTTTGTTAAATGAATACTGTCCACATGTATACTACTGATTGTCCTGAATGTTTGTCCCGCCGAAATCTAGCCAACAAAACAGTGTAGTTCATTTACAACGCTGTATCTTTTTGTCGATTCCGCCCTCTTTGTGGTGTATTACTTGTAGACTTCGTCTGTCATTTCTTTAATAATAGATCGGTTTTCTTCCGAGTTTGGGTTGTTCGATTTCGCTTGTTGTTCACAATCTGTCGATGCTGGCTCTAATAAGATTTCAAGACTGGTTTTAAATATTTTACTGTATACGATGCTGAACAGTTCTTTGACTGCTTCCTCATTCACAATGTGACTGGTCATTTAACATTGGTGTTGATCTTAAGTAACTTTAGGGAAAGTTAAACTTAGACGGTGTCTGAATTTTGTTCGAAAACATGGCTTGTGGTCACCTATTATCAAGATTCCGAGTAACGGAAAATGCGTTCACAGTCTCTTAAAATATCACTGAGCTCACTAACGAGCAAATCAAGCCAGTTTATGAAATGTTCATTTTCTTGTGGGTCATAGACAAGTATGTAGTAACAGGCTGGGAACATACCGGTGGCTTGATCTTATGCACTGTTTACCCAATCTTTCTTGTGCTAATGAATGATACGCGAAACGATGATTCGTCCAACTTCTCACAGCAGGTCCTGAGACTGACTGACTCTGAGACATGCAATGTCCCACACAGTGGGTCGCTTCTCGACTTCATAGCCAGCGTTCATGTGTAGACTCAAATAAAAACAGTACGAGTTGAAAAACGTTCGTGTTACTTGAAAGAATGGACTCGGTACGTAATGCGAAGTCACTGGCGGATCGATCGGCTCAATGTGATGACATGCGGAAAAGTGTCAGTTAGGTTTGACTGGAATCCGGGCCCTCGTGTTTAACCGAAGGGTGAGGTGGGCATAGGGTGCGCATATGTGTCTAGACGTACAAAAACCATCCCAGACGACCATTGATTCAAAGGGACCAACTTGACGCAAAACTAGAGGTCTACCTTCACGGACAGAACGTGATGGTAATGGATGCCTCACAGCAGGGAGCCGACAGTGCATGCATCAGGTGCCCGTCATTTTCAATGGGGGGAGGGCTGTTTGTGCAGCCAGCATCAACCAGATCTATGGTCCAGCCCAAACGATCCGTGATCTCGGTAGGCAGGTGCTTAAAATCAGGTGAGTCAAAGCCACGTTCATCTAATTAACATACGCCTAATGATCCGTTCTAATTAATCAATATAAGTGCTTACCAATAATTCAAACAAAGATTAAAGCAGTTGTGTGCAAAGCCGATTGGATCGATCGCCTGACTTGTTAACAGTTCAGCAAACCAATAACAAACCATCGTCGAATGAAAACGACTGTTTACACACTTATACGTAGGTGCGCGCGCAACGCGGAGTTGTTTACACATGCTGGTTTGAGGTGTGACCAAACGACAGCGCAGCTCTGTGCGCGCGCTTATATACCACTAAATTTGAATACAAGGTCGATGTAATAACAAACACACGCTGTTAATCGGCCTTGTTCACAACACGTTTTTGTTGAAAATTTGGCTGTCAGTCAATGAATCTTCCGATTTTTGCCTCGTTGGATAAGTCTGTAGAAGTCATGTGATTAAAGGCTGTTACCCATTCGAACCGACGACTGTCGGTATTTAGGTAGCCTGAATTCTGTCAACCAGTCCACAAGTGTGTGACAACAACCACTCGTGATTTGTGTTCATATAGGTGCATTTCCAGGATTGTAAAGTGAACTGTCTGTCTAGCCAAGAGTGTGAAATCATGTCAGAACAATGACCACACTCGGTGTTGTGTCTGACCCCAGTGGAATCTGTGATGTTTCAGTGGACAAGACCTCTTGCTCATAGTGTGGACATAACAAAATCGAGCAAAATCCTTACTACCTTTGTCCGGTCAGTGTCGTCATTGTCGTTACGGTCACCCTAATGACTACCATCATCCTCATCCTCATCCACATCATTGTCAACGCCATCACCAGACCTAACGACAGCTGATGTCTGTGTGCGCCGATCGATTAACAGACTGCACAACTTCAATATCCGATTTGAAATACACATGTGATAAATATCTAGAGTCGTCACCATCGTCTTCATCACAGAAAATCATGATTGTAGACAGTATAAATGAGTAATATTACTAACTGTATTTGAGAACAAAGACATATAGACGAACATGTTTTCGATAATTCATTTTCAGGCGGGTACAATTATAGTATCGTAATGGGCATGTTTGAAACGTTGAGATTAACTGCGCTCAGCTAATGAAAGAAAGACAGTACTAAATGTACCGTAAACAATTAAATTCTGCGATCCCCTCTAGTAGAGATCACATTTCGATACGGCACTAAGTAGCACGTAAAAATGAAGTAGTTACCAATGGGTGGTTTCTGGCTCATTTTCAACTTAATAAGTAGTGTAGTAAAGCCGAGCATCACATAAACTCTGTTATACCACTGTGACTGAAAGAAATGTGTTCTGACCGTAAACTGGTTGATAGTTCGTAATGACAGCTAATTCATAAGAGCTCAAACCGCAACACATTGATTTCATCACTTCACTATGGAAAAGTCTGCCAAATGTATTGTCCAGTATTATCAAATCAGATTCCAGTGATTTTATCGTACTACATTCTACAAGGTTCTACTCATTTCTTTTGAAACCTCGAGGGCAGTAGGGTTTTTTATGACCGAAGAGGGTAACTGTACACTAGAAAGATTGCAGATCAAAGGTACCATGAAACTCTTCCCAGAACTTTCCGTCACATGTGTTGTGTTATCCATTGATCATAGTGTTTTTCTGGACAGCGAAGCAGTTGCAGTACCATTAGAAGTGTATTTATCCGATAACCTCGTGGTCACTTAGTTGTGGTTCTTCATCCTGTCTTAAACTGTACTATGCAGCACAACATCGCACACACTGGAAAGTGTATGGCGAAGCGACAACATGCCTTATTTGGAATTCGCATAACTGATCACCACTGGATATAGACGATTCCATAAAAAAGTCAGTAGCAAGTTCTAGTTCAATCTCTTTCAATCAAGGACCAACGACAGAAAAACGTTTTTTTTTAACCTGACCTGAAAAACAGATCATGCACGCGCCAACTCACTGATTTCTATGAGTTCTCTTTTGGATCATTTTTCATTTGGTAGAAACCAAATTCAGTTTTGCGTCACGCCTTTTAAGTAGGACAAGAAAGCTTAATTCTGCATGTTCATGGACTAAGGCTTGCGCCAAATGTGGTCAAATTGGTGACGGTAGACCTACGGCCAGCGCATCATGAGTCGCTGCTTGATTGCGCAAGAGTACACTTGACAGGAGTGCGGCTCTTACTTCATCTACTCATGCTTGCGATCTTGGCGAAGGGATGCAAATGACGCATAAATTAAAACGGACTAGTATGCTCCAAATGTAAGTGCCTGTTATGAAAACAATGTGCAAAGGACAAACTCGTTTTCAGTTAATCATCATCAGGCTAAGTATATCACATTTATGTCACACATTTTACAGGGAAATCATTAAGCTGGTCAATACTTTTTCAAACCGCAATCGTTAGCTATTAGCCTGTCATTATAAGCATACAGCATCCTAAGTGTGTTCACGCACGCGTACCGCTTGAAGAAGTTCAGTGAGCAACACAGTGCTACTTACAGTGTCGGGGGTACAGGAGGACAGACAAACAGAGCACAGTCTAACAGTCAGTACATTAGAATTGTTGGACAGTGTTGACAGTTCTACACCTGGTGGCAATGCTGAGTTGTGATCATTCACCTTAAAATATGGTTTACTAACAACTCGTTTCCAGCTGGCTGACGTGGGGGTTGCCCCCAGTTTGGGGAATCACTTAACTGCCATGGCAAATCCTCTGGCCTGAACAAAAATGAACCACCTGAATGGGCGGTCGATGTCGAAGAGTTAACATGATAGGTTCATAAGGACATTGACTTTTCTGGTGGACAAATCATGTGACTGTATGACCTTCTCTACATGTTGATGGGAGAGTAAAACTTATAAGACGTAAACGTGTTAGGGTGTGAAAAATGAAAAAAAGTAATAAGAAAAAAACGCTGATTCGCAGGGTGAAGACATTAAACTTAAACGCTACACAATTAAGCAGCCTGACATTACACAGTTGGTGGCGTCCGAAACGGATTAGCCTGTCACAGTGACCGAAGCCAGAGGACGCCTGCGCTTCAAACCATCACCCAAGTGGCTTGCGCTGCACCACTTGTGGTTCCACTCACACACACACATATCCGGTGTAAACCCGAAGGAATAAGACCAGTAGGTGTGTGAGTGAGGCCTTTGTGTCCAGCCGGCCAATGCTGGTTAGCCAATTGAATGGCTAGCAGGAAAAGGAAACCCTTATCTCTCGGAAAATAAACAGAGAGACTACAATGACAAGATCTAAACTGAGAAGAAAGATATGTAAAATGTAATACAAGAAGCATTTCAGTATACGAATGTATGTTCCTGCATTCCAGAGAGGATAAGAAAGAAAAACAGGATTCAGAGTGGACTACGGAAAAGAACAGGCAAACCATTCATCATTACAACCGACAAACTCCCACACAGACAGGCAGCCAACAAAATCAGTCAAATGCAGACAAACATGCATATCTGGCGACGGATAGAGTGTAGCCAGAAGAAATTTAGTACCGGTTGACCGTCCTGTATGTGCCGACTCAGCAGAAGTTTGAATGCCCCGCCTGAATCGGCCGTGATTACAGAGCATGACAGTGTGTTGCAGAGTGGACAGATCTTAAATGAGAAGAAAGTCTCTCCGCACCTACCTACTTGAAACGAACGATCATGATCGTAATATCACAATCATCTGTTCCTAATTAATGGAGGGGGTTCTGTGAGAGAGTGACCAAGTAGGTTGGGATTCTTGTAGGTTCGGACTATTACTCGCAGGTGGATGTCCGTGGCCATTAAGAATTGATTAACTGCCGCCTCTTGGGTGAAACGTTAAGCAATTAATAGCTTGTCATTCGACTTGTATCGTAGTTTACTTGTGGACTGCGAGCTTCTATTTTTGTTTCCGCATTAGAATTAACGGGACAGTTATTCTGTCTACTCTGGAGACGATCGAGCGATGTGAATACTGGTCGCATCGTTAACTGGTCGCTTGTATACAATGTGAGGCCAACGAAGCAGTGGTCAACAGGATTGTCTTTGTAGGTGGGTGGTGAACCAGAGTTCGAATCCTGGTTGTAGCAAGAAAAAGCATTACTAACGAAAGTTAATATACTTTGTAGGTTCAACGGCTCACAGGATTATAGGATAGGGAGTAAGTTATTTGTCTGTATGGTCCTAGCAATGTGTCGGTGGAGCCATAGGTGGTGTTGAACGGCTCACAATATATATATATATTATATATATATATATATATATATATATATAGCATTAGTAAACGTGTGAGTCTGCTTATGTTCGTCCAATATTACTTTATAACCTCTACGCGCAATTAACGAACACCTCAAGTTTCTAAGTGCAGGTGACTCTGTTTATTCGTCCAGTGCTAATTTCGCATCCCCATGCTACTCTTGTATAGAAAAACCAGTACATATACACAAATATGTTCAGTTTGCATATTTACAACAACACAGTGGCATGCAACGTTTTGGCACACGTTCTGAACACTATGTTCCACAGAAAGTTCGTTTGAATGTGAAGTAAACGGTACTGGTCTCGTTTCGACAATTAATCACAACACTTTTTCAGATTATCGATTACTAGCGAAAAATTCATCCTTTGACCAAAAGGATTCGTATCATTGAAGTTGAACTGCGGTTTGCACAACCGAGATTGAGGGTTAACAAGTTGCATTTGATTTGGCTGTCTTCAAATGGCATCCTTATTTTTCTATGGCTACAACGTTCGGGGTATTTTCACCCAGAATCAATGGCCATTTTCATAAGGCATACCGACAATTGTATACCCAACCGAAAATTTGTCACTGCGCCATTGACCTCACATTAGGCACGACCGAATTATCATATGTGAACGCTCAACCTGATCATTACTCACAAGCGAAAGTGGTTGAGCGTTCACATATGATAATTCGGTCGTGCCTAATGTGAGGTCAATGGCGCAGTGGTCAACACGGTTGCCTCATGAAAGCATGGCCGGAGTTCTAGTCCCGGCAGTGGCAAGGATATGCACTACTGACGAGCTCTAATGAGAGCGAAACTCGAGTCTAGTGCTTCTTTTCGAAAGGGGCCGACTGGAAAGTCTATGGGAATGCGACAGCTGCGATCAATTGTGGGTGATGTTCAATCTATATGAAAATTTATCCTTATTACTAAGTAATACAACCGTCTGTATTCTTTTCAATGTTTATCCTGCATGAGGTCATTGAGCTAACGCTGGTTAGAGCCGCACCAGCTGTTAGACTGAATTAGCTCGGCAAAACGTAACTTACGTTGATTGGCTCAGTTTCCTTGGGAAATAACAAAGTGCGGCCCCCATGAAACTGGTTCGCTACCCTCTGAGGTTATACAAACTAGAGGAAAAAACACCCACTGTGATATTATAAACTCAATTTTGAAGGGGATTTGTGAGGCGACACGGGACATGTAAAAAGATGGCAAGAACGGTGCATATAATGCTTACATGTGTTCTGTTTTACTCTATGGTTCGGAAACCTGGTGCGTTCGCGAAGATATTGACAGAGTTGTTGTGCTTGACCATCGTGTCTTCACCAATTAGCCCACATCAACTGGACTGTTCGTGTTAGCCATGCGGCCGTTCGCTAGCGTTTAGTTCGGAACTCTCAAGAAGCGTTATCAGTTGATCAATTAACCACGGCCCATAGACTGTAACGGTTGGGTTACGTGTTCCACATACCAACTGAACGTTTAGCGTACCGAGCGTTATATGCCGGGACGACGAACAGTTGAGCAAAACTGCGTGGTGGTCAAGCAACAACATGGTCATGATCTATGAATATCCTGACTGTTTTATAGAGTAAAGTGGGTAGGTGTCACCTGCCCCGCCGGGATCCCCGTGATCATTCGAATTACTGGTTAGACACCCAATACGACGAGGCAGTGCCGTAATCAGTGGCGTACATAAATTTACACCACTTCTAGTTCTTCCACTTAGCTTTGTTCTATTACTGTCATACCTTTTGGTAACGAATGAACATGACATGACAGGCACAGTCTCCATTTGTCTAGTGCTCAGATGATTGCCAAACATTCGGTCTCGTTGGCTGAATAGTTAGGGTCCGCCGGCGTCAGCAGTCTGCTGCTACATTCAGTTATTCTCTCCCTCTGTTTGAGTAATACAACGCATGATCAGTGAAATTTGCCTCCGGAAGTTTCGGTATCACCTGTTGTTCTTTCGTCTGTTGTTGCGTTCATGTAAACGCGCATCGGATACTGTCGGTTCATTCAAATTTCTTCTCCTTTCGAAGGAGTTCGCACAGTAATAACTTTACAGGATGATATTATTTTCGCAAACCAACTGCATCATCCCACTCGTCCCTGAAACGGTCTTAGTGTGCGTTTAGAATTCGGAGGCAACGCTTCTATGGTTGTCACGATCAATCTTGTGTCCCAGTAGCACCACCGATGTCCATCCCAGTTGTTACTTATCAGCGTTGATCCTATGTCCGGAGTTCTGAATTTGTTTTAAGAGAGTATTTAGATGTGCGATATGTTCTGATTCTGTCGTACTATTGTACCGAGAAGGCGTCCTATAAAGCACAATCTTTATTGTTCTACACGCTGGTTCCATACTGCGCATGCGCTGGTGTTTATGAGTCACCACTCTAGTCCACAATACGCCCCAGTTTCCGCTCACACGCCATATGCACTTTGCCCGGTTTACGTGTGTGATCGGCGTCTTCTACCGTGGAGGTTTCCGCCTGCCACCCCTCGCCCGTTAGTCCGATCTTGTTGAGCGGTGGCTTGTCCGGTCGCTCGTGTTGCCCGCAATCTATCCACTGTGGGCTTTGACCGTATTCCGCGGTCGTGTAGAGATATTCGTTCGAGTGTTGGAATAACCGCTCCCCCGATCAGGTCATCCATCCTATTTTACCTGCCATGC
>LOND01004751.1:10855-36952 GCA_014220965.1 Paragonimus kellicotti
ATACGCCAGAAAGACATGCGGTTCGGGATTACGAGAAAGCACTGGATCAGTGCAATTTGGAGCAAGGGGTTGGAGAACAGATGAAGAAAGAATGTGATAAGCGTAATGGCTTCATCTAGTGTTGTGTTATGGATTGGAGATTTGGCAGTTGGATAAACACACATATTCGACGGTATGTTGTCTAACCACTGTAGAAGTTTGTAGCGCTTTGAACATGATTAGCACTATGGAGATTCTTCCAATAGCTTAGAACCAATTACTGTGTTTGGGACAATTGATTTGCAATTGAATCACCTTAAAAGTACTACGTTATCTGACGATGACCACATAAACCATATTACCATCAATTCCGTGTATTGTGTGAATTATGCGTTGGTGTGAAACAATAGACCGGAACAACGTTGATGAAACCGTAGGCGGATTTCGTTCTAGACCGCTCATCAACTTACACCAGTAGCATAGAAAAACATACGCACACATTGCTTGGCGGATGTTTTGGAATTGTACATGACGAATGTAAAATTTTATGCTCACGTGTTCGCTTAGCGTGGTAATTAGTTTCAACAACAATCGAGATAACAACCTCAGAGAGTACCCAAAATTGTAGGTGAAGGTTCACGTACACGTCTCAAGGTGAAACACATGCCACGTAAGCGCCAAGCTTAGCGAACGGCTGATGTTAAAAGCATCCATCCAAACAACAAAGTCCACTAAAGTGTATCGAGAAATATCACTTGAGTAATTTTTCTGCATCTAGTTTAAGTTACCCACTCACGACGTCAAGCCTCACTGTCGGTATGTGGCAGCAAATCCCGAGCCAAACACAACGCACAAGAAAGGCAGCGCGAGCTTCCTTTCACACGTAACATGCTGAACGGCACTTCGGATTGTTCACACAGCTTTTTATCCGGAAGGGTTACGATACCTTAGCACACGGTGCATATGACAACACGTTTTAAACGGAATTTTTCACAGATTTTTCGACATTTTGAATGATTACCTCGAGCAACACAACCAGAAACATTTCCCATTTAAACATTACCTAGAATTGTATGCGTATAGTTTTCGTGCTTACACTGGATACGGGGTGTGCGAGTAGAACCATGAGTGGTGCAGTGCAAGTCACTTGTGGTGATGGTTGTTCACAGAAGTCCTTTTGCTTCGGACAGTTAGGGAACCCCATTTTTTTCTGTCCAAAACTGTATCCTTTCTCGAGAAAACGGTTTTGTCCAATCAGAATGAACGGAAACTCCCGAAACTATTCTGTGGTAAACTTCGCTTTCTTCACCTATTCGACTTTTGTCCCACCATGCTAATCGGTGGCTTAGTGACCTTAACTAATATTTTTAGGTAACTATCCTTCAATCTTCTGATTCGAGAATGTTTGTAGGTCACCATGCACCATATAAATACCCTGTATTGACCTCCTTGTTACACATGTTTTGACCTATTGCACTCGTCTTCTGATTTGCTTGGGAGCAGTTAGTTTTAGTCACGGGCCCAAGCGATACCGTTCTCCTCTCCTGAAGACGAAAAGTTCGAATTCTATCAGACAAGCTATTTTCCCTTGGTCGACCCAACCTATTTTTCCGGGGGTTTACAACAATCACTGTGCCAGGCTGACCTAAAGCGGATGCCGTCAATAAGATAGTTTTATCAGAAGCTGTGTACCTCAGAATAAAAAGCAATTACTGACTACTGAACGTTCGATTTTAGTGACTTACAAGTGAAATGTACACTTTAATGCGTGTTACTACGCCGACATTTGCCTAACTTGTCTGACTGTCTTGTCTTATGTGGGGTACACAGGTCAGTTCACCTTACGTTGTGTGCCGTTCGAACATGATTTTTTTTTACTGCCTCGTACCCTCACGCTTCTCGGCTCACTGGTGTTGACTTTCATCTGTCGCCTGCCTCACGCTAAATGTACGGTCACCGGCAAACAGCCTGGTGCATGCAAGTTAACATGTGTAAGCTTTCTTATACAGGCCGGTTTATACTGACTGCTCAGAGTCGTGATTGAGCCCTATAACGGTGGCTAGGTGGATTGTGTTCGATCGAATGTACCGGCACAGTATGTTGCTAGTGGCGATGAGTCAGACGCTGTGTTGCTCTTAATCATGAGAAGATCACGCAGCTTTCTGTTGATCACGGCACATCCGAGATGAGCATGCGTACAAAAGGACTTGCACGTCGGTTTAACCAGTGAGTCAACAGTGTGGGTTACAAGTATGATAAACTGATCAGTTTCGACCAGCTGTATACAGTTTTTAGCAAACATTACAGAGTGCACTAGTGTTCATCGACAGCATAGTGAGGTAGAAGGAGGATACGTGGCTTTACATAGCGTAAACGTATGTGATAGGCGCGTGAGACTGCTGAACAAGCCATAGATGAAACATATTATATTTGAACTGGATTGGCTATAGTGTGTTCCAACTAACAAATATAAGACTAGATTCATAATTTGACATTTCAAGCACCACATGAACCACAACGAATGCGATAAACGTTCTGCTAGGCCGAACACAAAAAACCGCCAATTAATATTGTCGCTTAATCACAGACATATAAATAGAGTAGTGCACCGTTTTATCGAAAAGTGCGGGCATAGAAAATAAACTCAAACCACCGAAATTATTGAGTCCCAATTCATTAAGCTACTGTTATTACAGCACATACCATTTTTGTTTAAATTGCATATTGACATCTGGCCACTAATGTAGATCAAACCGTTCCCTTAGCGGCCAACGTACATCGACTGCTTGTACATCTTACTTTCCAAGTGTTTGTAAATTAACCGAAGCATGAACTGTTAACCGCATTCTGTTACATACAGTACCAATTTGTTTAGTTCGGGTAACCACGCCCTATCGTGGTGAAGTCGTTCAATGAAGCAAGGTCTTTACTGTCCCATTTTCCCGTTACCCCGTCACTCGTGTTCGTGGTTTATAAACCGGAATTCCAGTCCACAACGTGGTGATGTTTCCATTTAAACGTCGTATGCAATTTTTATCTGATTTCTCTATACCCTTAGTGAAGGGATACTGAACTGTTGTCATTTCAAGGTAACCATTACCTTCCTCAAAGTCATGACTCGCCAAAGAGATCAATTTGGGTGACGTGTAAAATGATGAGGCAAAGAAAACGTGCTACTGATTATGCCGAACAGCATGACCTCCGTCTAGAAGCTGTCTAATGGTTATTCTTTTCATATGAGCTCATCGTTCCACTGTCCATCGGTCTACAGCGCACCAAATCATTACCGTCACAACCCACAACAATTTACACAGACCGCTAATAAGATTCTACCCAAAGCGGATTAGAACACTGTGGTCGAAACAGTGTAGCCTTGTCGTGTGGCCAACACTGCCGTGTGGAGGCCACTTGATCGTCATGGCAACAGCCCTGCGGAAAATACATGTGACACGTCTGGTGTACAAGGTCAAACACGCGCGCTGTTTGCTGGGTCGACACACGTTGACAAAATGTCGGCAAAAGAGAAACCAAGGCGACGGATTTTGCTGGTTCAGGGCGGTAAACCTACTCAGATAACGACTGCGTTCGAACCGCTGTGCTGATTTGCATCAGTCACAAGGTGGGTAGGAAAAACAACAGTATCGTAAGTGATACCACTGATCAAAGGGGTGTTAGGCGGTCTTCAACTTATAAGATGTAAGTTAATCTATACAGTCGTCTGATCGATCGACTGGACTGATGGAGAAAAAAATTAGCCCGACTGAGCGAAGCTTAGCCGGTTGACCATCTCTGTGCAATAAGCGCATTCACCTGAGTTGACAGCCATTCCCTCTTTCGCTAAGTGAGTACAACTCATCAGTCGCAATCACTGTGACCAACTGACCTGTCTGTCAGTCGATCATGGGCGATGCTCTGGTAAATTATGGTTCTTCAGAAAATTACCGTAAGTTATGATGGTTGTTAGCATAGCAAATGATATCTTCTCAGATGTTTCAATAGGCAAGCCAGTGTTTTAACACCATGGCAACTGGCTCAGCATTCTAACCGCATTGGGTTTTATTAAGATCTTTTGTGAAAACAATTCAAATCTACCGCGTTTGTAATAAAATGGACGATGGCATGTCATTAAAAGTAATGAGCTGGAGACTTTGTTTCAACAATTCCTTACGTTGTACGAGAGAAAAATTTCTTCTGATTTGAACAGTGGAGTGGCCGAGTGCCCAAGGTGTAAACAGATACAGTTGTTGGTTTCGTGAGTAACATGGCTGTGAGGAGGATAAGAACTTGAAAACTGAACGAACGTGACGTGAGCATAACGGTCATTTTAACAAGCAGAGAAGACAGAAACTGAACCGGATAGCACCGTTGTAGGTGAGTGGGTAACTTAAACTAGATGCAGAAAAATTACTCAAGTGATATTTCTCGATACACTTTAGTGGACTTTGTTGTTTGGATGGATGCTTTTAACATCAGCCGTTCGCTAAGCTTGGCGCTTACGTGGCATGTGTTTCACCTTGAGACGTGTACGTGAACCTTCACCTACAATTTTGGGTACTCTCTGAGGTTGTTATCTCGATTGTTGTTGAAACTAATTACCACGCTAAGCGAACACGTGAGCATAAAATTTTACATTCGTCATGTACAATTCCAAAACATCCGCCAAGCAATGTGTGCGTATGTTTTTCTATGCTACTGGTGTAAGTTGATGAGCGGTCTAGAACGAAATCCGCCTACGGTTTCATCAACGTTGTTCCGGTCTATTGTTTCACACCAACGCATAATTCACACAATACACGGAATTGATGGTAATATGGTTTATGTGGTCATCGTCAGATAACGTAGTACTTTTAAGGTGATTCAATTGCAAATCAATTGTCCCAAACACAGTAATTGGTTCTAAGCTATTGGACGAGAATCTCCATAGTGCTAATCATGTTCAAAGCGCTACAACAAACTTCTACAGTGGTTAGACAACATACCGTCGAATATGTGTTTTATCCAACTGCCAAATCTCCAATCCATAACACAACACTAGATGAAGCCATTACGCTTATCACATTCTTTCTTCATCTGTTCTCCAACCCCTTGCTCCAAATTGCACTGATCCAGTGCTTTCTCGTAATCCCGAACCGCATGTCTTTCTGGCGTATTACCATACTTCATCATGTATAGTTTGGTTTATGTCCTGATATGCCACAAACAATTCGTCACAAGGCTAAACAGAGTTTAAGTCCTCATTACTTAGACGCTGTTAATAACTTCGGAGTTTTGGTTGGTGTCAAATGAACATCATTTGCATTTGTCACATTGAAATATGCTTGACTTACGCAATACACTGGATGGAGGCAGTAGTTTCAGAGGGACATTTCGCCTCCCCATTTCATTGGAAAAAGTTTGACTGTACGTGCACCAACTTATGTATTCAAAGGGTATCGCTTAACATGAAAGCAGAACCAAAAAATGCCAGCGTAATCTTTGTTGGAATCTTAATATCGAGAACACAGGATGAAATAGCATGCTTGAAGTTACATAAGCGTTATATATGGATGAAATGCTAAACATCATCTTTATTGTTACTATCATCGTAAAAACAGTGTATAGTTTTATTCACAATACCCACAACGAATGAAAAAACGTAGATAATCATTTACCCTACATTTGTGTACCATTCGTTTAACTACTTGATGGTTTCACAAGACACAGTTATTACAACAGCCTCAGATAGACAACACTTACCTGTATTGCCACAGCTTTCCCTTAAATCAGGGGAGAACTTATACGTACGATATGTTACAAGACAAAACGTAATAGACTTCCTTCACGATTACTGACACAACACCAGAGACAAGCCGCGAAATTGGACGTCAATTATCATGTGCCTTAGATGATCTCTTCAAATTTGCCAGTCATCGAGGATGATGCGGTAGGACTATTCACCCGGACACTCAAGTACTATACTGAGCAAATCTTCTTGGCCTCAGTCGTCATGTTAATTAAAACTACAACCGGGTCACCACTGACACCAGCCGCAGCAGTACTTCTGACTTGACCTACCCCTTATTCTGTTTGCTTTTTCACATAGAGCTGCAGTGATTTGTAATTGCGAGAAGCAATTGAGCTTTCTTAAGTGGGGCAAAGGAATATACCCCCCACCCGCGTGGCTTATGTCTCAGTCCGTTACAACAGCCTACCGCCCGGTTAGATCATTGACAAACGCGCGGAAGAAAGTTATCTGACGGAAAGCACTTGTTGTCCACCGATCATTCAGCCGATTTCTATTCGGCCTTTCGCGTAATTACTCGGAACAACCGTTCACCATGATTGAGATATGTCCTGGCTACACGGATCACGAGTTAGTCACCCACCTTTAATCGGTAAAAGAACTTTTGACGGTGACCTTGAAATTGTCCTGGTTTTTAGTTCCGTTCTGTCATCGAGTAAATCAATTTCAGTTTTACTTGACGTTTTTTGTCATTAGAAACTTGCGTTTCCGGTTGCAAGGAGTAAGCAGAATGTGATTTTGTTCCGCTTGCATTCGTTCTACTATATTCAAATAGACTACGGGGAATTGCTGTTTTACTTAATGTACTGGTTCCTTGATAAATATCATTCGAAAGATGACTTTTCTGTGAAACAGCTGACATGAAATACTACTAATTAAATACAGATGTATACCACATAATAAGAATATCGAAGTTCCGGAGAAGTGACTGATTCCTGCTGGATGCATTATTTCTGACTGATTGAATAATCATAGCAACAGGAGGATAAACAAATAGATATCACCATCTCACTTAACGATGAGCAGTAGGGGATTTTGTTCTTCATACAGATTGAACATCACTCAAAACTGATCATAGCTGTCGCATTCCCATAGACTTACTCCTTGATGGACAGTAACTGTGTCTCTCTCGAGACGATCGGGCAACCTGATCATTACTCACAAGCGAAAGTGGTTGAGCGTTCACATATGATAATTCGGTCGTGCCTAATGTGAGGTCAATGGCGCAGTGGTAACACGGTTGCCTCATGAAAGCGTGGCCGGAGTTCTAGTCCCGGCAGTGGCAAGGATATGCACTACTGACGAGCTCTAATGAGAGCGAAACTCGAGTCTAGTGCTTCTTTTCGAAAGGGGCCGACTGGAAAGTCTATGGGAATGCGACAGCTGCGATCAATTGTGGGTGATGTTCAATCTACATTTTATTTAACTTAAAACATGAAAAATAAAACAGTTACATGTGTGCCTATCACAAATTAAACAGGATGAAATATGAGGTTTAAGTTCACATAACCGAGATGAACTGTATTTGTCTTGCTATCGTTAGGCAAACATACGTGTTGTTCATAGAAGACCCCGGGTAGCTAGACCTAGCAAAAGCGCGTTAGTGGTAACTATGACCGGTAGTCAGAACAACCGCCAGATGATCCGTTGTTTAACCTCGTTCGATTAGACGCTCTTGTGATACATAAACCTCACTGTTTAGATAGCTTACTGAGAATTCGAAAAGTTCGTTGAGAAATAGACGCTTTTAGCAGAAATCCCGTGTGCGCATATGTTAGAACAAGATCAGCAAACGGTTCAATGTTCCAATTCTAAAATTGCAATCAGTCAACAGTTTTGCAAACAGTTGTGTTTCAGTCCGTTTCACCTTCTAACAAACATAAAAGAAACAACTAGCGGGCTTCAAATAAGCCCAGTCTTGCGTCAGGTAGAAACGACAAAGTGGTGATTAGTGTAACGTGCGATCGAAACCAGCAAGCGCGCACAGGTTAAATTTGAATTGTGTGACGAGGCGTGCTGCTGTGTTGTTGACGCCGTTTTAGTTTCCGTTTGTGTAAGTCGTGTGCATGGCTTACTGGGCCTTTGGCTCATGCTTGTCTGTATTGTTTCCTTTTACAGGATTGTTGTTGGACCCCTCCTTCGGAAGAACGCTGTCCCCCGGTGTCTCCACGTTGCCCCAAAATTGGTCCGTAAGTGCGACGGACAATCGGAGTAGAAGCGGCCGGCCTGCATGTTACAATTAGGGCCCAAACAAAGTTTGTGTACAAACTTACTAAGGAGTACACAAAACCACCTGTGCTGACCTCTTGCAATTGTGGATGAAACATTCACAAGTGAGCTGGCCCAGCCAGAACATTCAACATTAATCTGCCGTAAAATACGTTTCTTTCTTCTCTGGATGAAAAGTAAATGTCACACAACTGAGCAGTAACAGATGACCGTGGTGTCAAATCACCCTTGCGACTAGTAGTAACCGCTATTGATTTTGACCGGTTAAGCGAAACAACTAAGCAACTAACCACCTCGGCAACAAAGGACAGCTAACGATTTGTAGGTCTGGAATTATCTCAAACCCAAATAATGTGTTTATTATCAGTTTGTCTCATTCAGTGAAAAACTGCCAGTAAGTAAAATATTTCAATAAGAAGGAGCAAATGAAATGGCGGATGAACATGTGTGTATAAAATTCACAGCCAGTAATGGTTGGTTGTTTACATTCCAGTTGTGAAACATTATTTACTGTGCAATCCTACATAGCTAATCTTCGATAATTAGAAATGAAGCGCACGGTCGAGCGCTGCTGCGCCATTCCGCCGCCTTGCCTTATTCAGTTCGGCGCAGTTTTTCAGATATGTTACATCCGAGAATACACAACATAATCACTCTCATCCAGACCTTCTCTACACGGTTCAGCTTACTTCGACGTTTTTTTCTTCATGACAAGCAGCTTGAAACGTCTCGGATTCGTCAAGGCAGCACTATTAAGCAATCGAAACTCTTGTGCATTTGTCTCCGTCTGTGCGCATTATCGTGTTCTAGACGTATATTCGAACACTAGCAGCATCATACGGACCAGGATTATCTTCGGCTGTATTTACATAAGTGTACTGATTCCCTGATTGATCAATATGTATCGCTCCTCGCTATCGATCAGGCTGATGCACTTTTTCTTGTGAACACATGGACCGCTGAAATGACAATAACAACTATCTATAGCTAATACATAAGATTGGTCACGCGTCCACCATCTATAACTAAGATCTATCATCGATCTACTGTTAATTCCACGAGAACTGTGCACTGTAATATGTACCTGGCTGGATGCGGATTATTTCTGATGATGAATAATCTAGAACTACGCGGATTGATTTAGAAAGCTATCAATGACACTCTACTCATTTCAATCAGAAATAACACGCGTACAGAATAGAATCCCACTGTATTAAGGATTCGACATGCTGTCTCTTCATACAGATGAACATCATTCAAAACTGATCACAGCTGTCGCATTCCTATAGACTTACTCCTTGATGGACAGTTATTGTGTCTTCTCTCGTGGCGATCGGGCAACCCGATCATTACTTACGAGCAGGAAATTCAGAGATCTATTGGCGACAAGCATATTCTGCCCATACAGATCATGATATACCTGCGGCGTCCGTATCGATCTCCACCTCACCAATCAGCAACAAGTGTGTGCAACACAGCTTTGACTCAAGCTAAAACTGTTAGACCGGAGCTCACAAATCCTGCTAGTGAACCACGAGCCTGAGATATGGTACACTACTGCGATGACGATCCCAATTCAGAGGTTGTCGGCCCACACCATCTCGATCTTTGCGCTGCGCCTTCTCTCAAGACGCTGTTCCACTACACTTCCTCTTTTCGAAAGGGGCCGATTGTGGAATTATCTCACCTTATTAAGGTCGTCTCCGCACAGGTATTGGGAATGCCACAGGTTGCGTGGATCAATTCTGTTCGGGTAACCTGCGTCTCTCCAAATTCTACATTTTCATGTGTAACCTCCACTAAAACATGAAACAATAATCAACAAACGAGAGTTATATAAATGTTGTGGCCCTATTCACAAATTAACAGGATTGAAACTATGCGATGAGTTTAAGTTCATATCCACACCTACGTACCAATCTTTTACACTAATGATTCGCCATTAATCGCGCTGAGGCCCCCGTCCATTTTTGCGCTTGCCAAGACTGAAACCCAGATGATCGGTGATCACTGCCTCAATGATCCAAGAATCTCCCGACGCTCATTCGCCTCTCCTCCCCCACACACAGTGCGCTACTCACGAAGCATTCTTACACCATAGGGCTCCTCTGCTACATCACAACCGCCTCCCAACCTGGATTCCCCATCAGCTGAACTGAACCGATCATACTAACAAACACCGTATCAAGCACCAACCACTGGAACAGTCAGTAATAGTCGTATACAACGTAGAACACTTTATGACTCGCCCTTTGTACACTTTCTCATACCTGCACTCCCTTGTCCAGCCATCGTGCTTACCCGGCGTTCTAGTCTTCCGACACAACACACTAACAAGAGAGCAAGCAACCCAAACGCGACCAAATCAACAACAAACAACCCCATCGCACACGACCATCACACCAACGCATAATTCACACAATACACGGAATTGATGGTAATATGGTTTATGTGGTCATCGTCAGATAACGTAGTACTTTTAAGGTGATTCAATTGCAAATCAATTGTCCCAAACACAGTAATTGGTTCTAAGCTATTGGACGAGAATCTCCATAGTGCTAATCATGTTCAAAGCGCTACTACAAACTTCTACAGTGGTTAGACAACATACCGTCGAATATGTGTTTTATCCAACTGCCAAATCTCCAATCCATAACACAACACTAGATGAAGCCATTACGCTTATCACATTCTTTCTTCATCTGTTCTCCAACCCCTTGCTCCAAATTGCACTGATCCAGTGCTTTCTCGTAATCCCGAACCGCATGTCTTTCTGGCGTATTACCATACTTCATCATGTATAGTTTGGTTTATGTCCTGATATGCCACAAACAATTCGTCACAAGGCTAAACAGAGTTTAAGTCCTCATTACTTAGACGCTGTTAATAACTTCGGAGTTTTGGTTGGTGTCAAATGAACATCATTTGCATTTGTCACATTGAAATATGCTTGACTTACGCAATACACTGGATGGAGGCAGTAGTTTCAGAGGGACATTTCGCCTCCCCATTTCATTGGAAAAAGTTTGACTGTACGTGCACCAACTTATGTATTCAAAGGGTATCGCTTAACATGAAAGCAGAACCAAAAAATGCCAGCGTAATCTTTGTTGGAATCTTAATATCGAGAACACAGGATGAAATAGCATGCTTGAAGTTACATAAGCGTTATATATGGATGAAATGCTAAACATCATCTTTATTGTTACTATCATCGTAAAAACAGTGTATAGTTTTATTCACAATACCCACAACGAATGAAAAAACGTAGATAATCATTTACCCTACATTTGTGTACCATTCGTTGAACTACTTGATGGTTTCACAAGGACACAGTTATTACAACAGCCTCAGATAGACAACACTTACCTGTATTGCCACAGCTTTCCCTTAAATCAGGGGAGAACTTATACGTACGATATGTTACAAGACAAACGTAATAGACTTCCTTCACGATTACTGACACAACACCAGAGACAAGCCGCGAAATTGGACGTCAATTATCATGTGCCTTAGATGATCTCTTCAAATTTGCCAGTCATCGAGGATGATGCGGTAGGACTATTCACCCGGACACTCAAGTACTATACTGAGCAAATCTTCTTGGCCTCAGTCGTCATGTTAATTAAAACTACAACCGGGTCACCACTGACACCAGCCGCAGCAGTACTTCTGACTTGACCTACCCCTTATTCTGTTTGCTTTTTCACATAGAGCTGCAGTGATTTGTAATTGCGAGAAGCAATTGAGCTTTCTTAAGTGGGGCAAAGGAATATACCCCCCACCCGCGTGGCTTATGTCTCAGTCCGTTACAACAGCCTACCGCCCGGTTAGATCATTGACAAACGCGCGGAAGAAAGTTATCTGACGGAAAGCACTTGTTGTCCACCGATCATTCAGCCGATTTCTATTCGGCCTTTCGCGTAATTACTCGGAACAACCGTTCACCATGATTGAGATATGTCCTGGCTACACGGATCACGAGTTAGTCACCCACCTTTAATCGGTAAAAGAACTTTTGACGGTGACCTTGAAATTGTCCTGGTTTTTAGTTCCGTTCTGTCATCGAGTAAATCAATTTCAGTTTTACTTGACGTTTTTTGTCATTAGAAACTTGCGTTTCCGGTTGCAAGGAGTAAGCAGAATGTGATTTTGTTCCGCTTGCATTCCTTCTACTATATTCAAATAGATGACGAGGGAATTGCTGTTTTACTTAATGTACTGGTTTCTTGATAAATATCATTCGAAAGATGACTTTTCTGTGAAACAGCTGACATGAAATACTACTAATTAAATACAAATGTATACCACATAATAAGAATATCGAAGTTCCGGAGAAGTGACTGAGTCCTGCTGGATGCATTATTTCTGACTGATTGAGTAATCATAGCAACAGCTGACATGAAATACCACTAATTAAATACAAATGTATACCACATAATAAGAATATCGAAGTTCCGGAGAAGTGACTGATTCCTGCTGGATGCATTATTTCTGACTGATTGAATAATCATAGCAACAGGAGGATAAACAAATAGATATCACCATCTCACTTAACGATGAGCAGTAGGGGATTTTGTTCTTCATACAGATTGAACATCACTCAAAACTGATCATAGCTGTCGCATTCCCATAGACTTACTCCTTGATGGACAGTAACTGTGTCTTCTCGAGGCGATCGGGCAACCTGATCATTACTCACAAGCGAAAGTGGTTGAGCGTTCACATATGATAATTCGGTCGTGCCTAATGTGAGGTCAATGGCGCAGTGGTAAACACGGTTGCCTCATGAAAAGCGTGGCCGGAGTTCTAGTCCCGGCAGTGGCAAGGATATGCACTACTGACGAGCTCTAATGAGAGCGAAACTCGAGTCTAGTGCTTCTTTTTGAAAGGGGCCGATTGGGAATTTTGTGGGAATGCCACAGGTGTGATCAATTCTGGGTGATGTCCAATCTACATTTTATTTAACTTAAAACATGAAAAATAAAACAGTTACATGTGTGCCTATCACAAATTAAACAGGATGAAATATGAGGTTTAAGTTCACATGACCGAGATGAACTGTACTTTGTCTTGCTATCGTTAGGCAAACATACGTGTTGTTCATAGAAGACCCCGGGTAGCTAGACCTAGCAAAAGCGCGTTAGTGGTAACTATGACCGGTAGTCAGAACAACCGCCAGATGATCCGTTGTTTAACCTCGTTCGATTAGACGCTCTTGTGATACATAAACCTCACTGTTTAGATAGCTTACTGAGAATTCGAAAAGTTCGTTGAGAAATAGACGCTTTTAGCAGAAATCCCGTGTGCGCATATGTTAGAACAAGATCAGCAAACGGTTCAATGTTCCAATTCTAAAATTGCAATCAGTCAACAGTTTTGCAAACAGTTGTGTTTCAGTCCGTTTCACCTTCTAACAAACATAAAAGAAAACAACTAGCGGGCTTCAAATAAGCCCAGTCTTGCGTCAGGTAGAAACGACAAAGTGGTGATTAGTGTAACGTGCGATCGAAACCAGCAAGCGCGCACAGGTTAAATTTGAATTGTGTGACGAGGCGTGCTGCTGTGTTGTTGACGCCGTTTTAGTTTCCGTTTGTGTAAGTCGTGTGCATGGCTTACTGGGCCTTTGGCTCATGCTTGTCTGTATTGTTTCCTTTTACAGGATTGTTGTTGGAACCCCTCCTTCGGAAGAACGCTGTCCCCCGGTGTCTCCACGTTGCCCCAAAATTGGTCCGTAAGTGCGACGGACAATCGGAGTAGAAGCGGCTGCCTGCATGTTACAATTAGGGCCCAAACAAAGTTTGTGTACAAACTTACTAATGAGTACACAAAACCACCTGTGCTGACCTCTTGCAATTGTGGATGAAACATTCACAAGTGAGCTGGCCCAGCCAGAACATTCAACATTAATCTGCCGTAAAATACGTTTCTTTCTTCTCTGGATGAAAAGTAAATGTCACACAACTGAGCAGTAACAGATGACCGTGGTGTCAAATCACCCTTGCGACTAGTAGTAACCGCTATTGATTTTGACCGGTTAAGCGAAACAACTAAGCAACTAACCACCTCGGCAACAAAGGACAGCTAACGATTTGTAGGTCTGGAATTATCCAAACCCAAATAATGTGTTTATTATCAGTTTGTCTCATTCAGTGAAAAACTGCCAGTAAAATATTTCAATAAGAAGGAGCAAATGAAATGGCGGATGAACATGTGTGTATAAAATTCACAGCCAGTAATGGTTGGTTGTTTACATTCCAGTTGTGAAACATTATTTACTGTGCAATCCTACATAGCTAATCTTCGATAATTAGAAATGAAGCGTTTTTCGATAACTGCATAGCGTCCCACATTAATGAAAGGTCTATGAACTCAGGAGTATTTTCAAATAAGATGAGACTAGGCAACACTATTGTTTTATGTTGAGAAAATTTTCGTTCGGGAGGAAAGCAAGTCTATCGATGTCAACAAGCTATAAGAATGTCTGAAAGTTCATTTTTATTGTAAAAATTCAATTTGCGGGTGGTTGTACGTGACTGCCAAACTCGAGTCTCCTGAAACGTATTGAGGTGACATGTGGAAAGCGTGGATGCTGAAACAAAACTGATTAACTTGTCAGTTATGAAGAACAGAACGAGAGTTGTGATGCTAGACCACAGCATCAGTAATTATAAACTTCACATCAACAATACAGCCATTAGTTTCACTTCCAAATCCTATTTCCAATCTGCAACTGTTCCAAGTCAGTATAATCAAAACACGGAAGTTGAGTTCCGGGATTTTTTATTCTGTTTTTGCGGAAGACGACAAATAAAAATTTAGCAGTGAGTGCTGCCTCAGTAGAACGAATTCTGCTGATTTCTGATCTAACCAACTTGATGTCGATCCGTATAACTGGCAAGAATAACCAAAATTACTGTTATCTGTCGTCTTTCACACTATTAACTCGTTATAGAAAATGCACCCGTTCATGTGGCAGGTGAATATGCATGTATTTAGAAGACAAATTATAGGAACTTTGCAAAACACAACATGAAAAGTACAAGTTTTGAAAGAGGAGTTTATGTTACACAACGAATCATCTTTCAATCCTAATGGTAAGTCTGTTTAAAGGATTGGAGAATAGTTTCTCAACACAAACGTGACAGGCGTGATAATAACTGTGAAACGCGTTTTGAAGTGCACAGATGACGTCAGAGATCTCGCTTATCGTTACATTTCGTTTTCAATACTGTCAACGAGAGCCAACCCGAGGTAGATGGAGCATGAGTTATTACAAATTACTCATAACGTCGTATTCGGAATAATCTATTTGCTGAACACTTCTCAGACGTGGCAATCAACCTTTTCAACCGTATTCTGTAAGAAACATTGTTGACTGATTGAAACCCGCAGTAAGTTTCATAAGTCGCTCGTTATGCAAAAATTCACCGTTACAACAAATTTATTTCTGATTTTGCAACACTGGTTGTGATGGCACTTCACTCTAAATAATTGTCTTGCATTTAGCATTAGCTGTCTTGAAAATCCAGATATGAATTGCAAATAAACTGACACATCCATCAATACGGATAGTTCGATCAGTCCCTAGTCGTTTGTTAGCTTCTTTCTTCTTTCTTGTCTAGCGTTATCCATTTGGAAACGTCCAAGAGTATCTAGAGTTACCTTTTTGAGTACACTAGTCAACAGCGACGTAACACTATGTCAAACTGGCTCATCACAAGGACTTCCGTGGCATAAAAATTATATGAATTATGATAACAGTAATTCTTCGTTCTTCCTCTAAATAACACCTGACCAGCTGACGTTGCTGTCTAATGGATTTGATCGATTTCACTTCTGTTTTGCTTACACAACACACTTATCAGTTTCTC
Source organism: Paragonimus kellicotti (assembly GCA_014220965.1). Classification (NCBI taxonomy): domain Eukaryota; kingdom Metazoa; phylum Platyhelminthes; class Trematoda; order Plagiorchiida; family Troglotrematidae; genus Paragonimus; species Paragonimus kellicotti. The sequence continues at coordinate 26,720 of LOND01004751.1, forward strand.
GAACTTGGTATTGGTCTTCGTTAGCTTACTATCGACTGATAAACATTCGTAATTGAATGGTGTTGCACACCATGGCACTGCCGGGTACTGCTCTAATCACCAACTCCGGCAGGGAATGCCACGACGCAACCAAGGGCGACAGTAACCAGGTGCCATGGTGGTTTCGTGCTGAATGTCCTTGAACCCAAAACATTTACTCAGAAGATTTGTAAAGACCCTCCACTTGGTGCCTCGTTTTCTCTATTCGTTCTGCTTGCCTATACGGATGCTGTGCATGATGCGTTTACTTGTACTGACCACATCTATTACAGTGGTTCCTTTTCCGTGCACAAGCAATATATCAAACTAACAGAAAGCGATACACAAGTGAGCAACGTCCATTATATGTGATTCTCCTGGTTCGAAAATGCTTTACGCCCATTGAAGAAACAAACCTCCCAATATCATAAAGAAACCAGGCTTCAGATTTAAAATGGGCCAATCTTCTTCTAGGAAGAAACATTACAATCTTTATGTGGACCAAACCCATTGTGATTCGACATTAATACCGGGGCGGATTACCGAATCACGTGACGGTTAATTATGCATCGCTCTAACAACCTGAAAGCTCGCACAAATTCAATGAAAGAACCTATTATAATGCTTATTCAGTTGTAGTATTTGCTCTTGAACTACGCCAAACCGATCCCCAACCAACGATATCCGGGATATGTGAGCGATGTCTCTTGAGCGTGACCTTCTATAGATATGACTGACCAGAAGATCGGGGATATATTCGTTTGGAATCTGAGCATTTAGAATGATTAGCATAATTGTTGCAGTTACTACATAAACTACAGGTCTTTCCATCGGAAAACGTACAAAAACAAAAGATGCCTGACGATTTTTGGAAGGTTTTTCAAAAACATTCAGTGACTACAGCGGATTCACTGGAATGCGGTTTTTGTTCTGTTCCCACAAACTTGGTCTTAGACTCTGATACAGCAGGGGGTATCCAACTTGCATAACGGGGGTTTCTGTGTTCAACTCCTTTTTATTCGCATGGCCATAACATAATCCAACAATGTACCAACTCAGATGTGATATCTCTTTTGCTCAGTAACAAACTCCGGATGATTAGTCGCATTCCAAATTGATTATCCCCTCTCTTTTACTCGATTCGGTACGTTATGCGTGTGATTCATGACTAATCTACGGTTATAACTCCATTGTTGTAAAAGGTTGTAAGCTAGGGTCGCTTACCAATGTGTCGCTTCTTTGGATTGATTTAATATACCAAGTGTTACTGCAAGCTCAGTATTACTGGGAAGGGCATGGTTACATTGATGGTCATGATATAGTAACATTATTTTATGCACTGTCATACTCATATTGAATAGATTTAATGAGAGGGAGTGCTCCCCTCCCAAAAATCTCCCTTATCGGAGGAACACTGTCGTGCTATTCGCATTGGGTTTCTTGTTCCGAATTACTGGGAAGGGCATGGTTACATTGATGGTCATGATATAGTAACATTATTTTATGCACTGTCATACTCATATTGAATAGATTTAATGAGAGGGAGTGCTCCCCTCCCAAAAATCTCCCTTATCGGAGGAACACTGTCGTGCTATTCGGCATTGGGTTTCTTGTTCCGAATTGGTTGAGTGAGCACCGCTGAGCTACCCTGCTGTTTATTAGTTGTATTGGCCTGTTGGCTATTACCCAACCGATCACCATTCACATGCAGCACACATGGGCTACACTTATATAAAAACATCATGGCTCAGTTTATGTTAGTTACCTATTTTTGGTAGGCTGTCCGGCATGACAGTGTGTTGTACGAAGGCCTATCGATTGATTGTAAAGTTGATTCGTATGCACTTTTTTTTATCTACTTGCCTGTCACGGGGTCGTTATTACTACCAAGGGCTCAGTGGACTGATATTTCAGTAACTGCTCTCTTATGCAGTAAGAATGCCAAACGTTGACTTATCACGTTCATAAACTCAACACCTTCTACATAATAGTTTGCAATCTAATCTTTACTTAGGCGGAGTCACTCATTGATAAGTTACTCGACTAAAAAGACAGTTTAGATATAGATGAAAGTGACGAACAATCAGTTAATGTCACTGAAATTTGAAGGAATCAGTACAACCTGAAGAATACAAACAACATTGCAGAAAATTTTGTGGTTGCTCCAACTAACCACTTACCCACGTTCAAGCAGAATGCCAATACATACAATGTGCGTCTTGTTGCAACTAAGGATGCACAAACAAGAGTTTTGTTTTAATAGTCAGCTGCTTGAATCGATTGTATGACCAGAAAGTACGCTATGAGAACATAGAAATGAACCAAACTGTCCTGATTCTGAACATTTGTTTAACAGGTCAATGTTACAGAAACTAAATTTATACGGATCACTGGAGACAGGCATTAATGATCGTGGTTGTCCACTTCATTTTTTAATAGAGAAAAAACACAAATAACAGTGGTATTGAATGCATGAGCTATATTGCCTCGACCGAATTTGGTTTCACCCGTCTGTTCAACATAAAACCCTGTTACTTCACATTGTTCACTGACTGATGAGAATTTTTGAAAAGATGACATCAGCTAAGAGTAAACCATTCCATTTCCCTGTTTGCATTTATTTAGGTGACTCAACTGTTGAGGTAGTACAGATGTCAGGTAGTAAACGGCCGAAAAAAATTCGGTCCTGCTCCAAAAGCGGACAATTACACAACCGTTGCCGCGTAGTTTGCCGCATAATCCTACTGTGAAGAATAACAGATGACGTAAATTAAACCCTGCTCACGCGTGATCATAGTCTTCACATCCCCATAGATTCTTCAGCTAGCCGATCACTAGATTATCATTACGCTCCTCTTTGAACTGTCTAGCAAGACATGTCTTTATAAAACCGGTACATGAACTCGCATCATTGGCCTCAAATTATGCGCGCTCAGCCACAGTCACTTGATAGCAATGCCCCAGCGACGACATTATTCGTGATTACATCACAGAAGGTAACCGAACACTTGGTATTCATGTAAATGACCTTGTGCAGTTGTCGAAAAAGTGTACGTGCAATATCCACTTCATTGGTGCCCTTTTTAAGAATATAAACGAAATTGCATTGAGAATTCCGTTATGATTGGTGTTCACAAACATACTTATGAATGACTTAGAAAGTACAGTTTCAACCGAAAATCGAAACACTTTGCTTTGCAGATGACAACGTACAATATCTGTTTTCGCTGCGTTCGACGAACATTGGTAGATAGCAACGTTTCAACAGCTGTTAAGCTCTGCACAATACGCTAACTTTCACATATGAACTTGTAGAAAACGGGAGCCACTCATTTCTGATCGTAGTGTTGCAAAACACAAGAATGAGTCCAGGTGTGTGTATGCACGTCTACATGTAGACAAGGAAACATTTGCACTTTTAAGAAATCTATTCTACCTGCCTCTAAATATGTGTTCGAGAGGAGTTCGCCACACAGAACCTCATTGAAGGTCAGTTAGGGAATGTGCTGAAGTTATCGCACGAAACGTCACCACAAAATGATTGGCGACAAAAATCTATCCAAAACTATCACACTTCGTATCCCAGTAGTTCTTCTTCCGAATCTTTCTACTTCATTCTACCAATTATTGGTTACAATATTCTGTTTCTAGTCAAACGCCGTTTAAGTACAACAATCAAGCGCACAAATAACACCGCTCAGTTGACCTTCATAGAAGAAACCGCACATGACACAACTGTATCTGTAATGGATCCGGAGCTTCCAAAGAGACCATTCCAATATTTTCTACTGATTAAATTTCGTGAACGACAGAACTCCGACGACACTCCCGCTCTCGTATCAACGAGTACATGTCCGAAGTGGCTCCCAAACTTGAAAGTTATTCTTGCCATTAGTGCCACTAAAAAACCTCCCTTAGAGGTGAGAGACTCAATGGACCCGATAGCCGCTGTCAAGTTGTTCTTTATGCCCAAACTGAGGCAGGAACTCTACATCTCGGTAGTCATGTCAGTTTGTCGATTGAATCTCACGCTGTGTGCATAAAAACTGCTGGTGACTAGCCTTTTGTTCAGTTGGTAAGGATGTGAATGCCATCATTTCAGTTTTACGTTTCTTTTCTAAGCCCGCATTTTTAAGCCGATTCACTATCGACGGAACTTAACGGCCATTGCACTCCCCTTCAACTTTTTCTATCCAGCCAATACCGAGGTAGCAAAAGCTGTTCACCACAGCGTTGACAAGAAATATAATGAAGGAGAAAATTTAACCAAAATAAAATGAAGTCAAAAACCTCCATTAAAATAGATCGCTTGGAAAATCTAGTGGGGTGTTGAAGGCGCACTTGTTAGTGGCCAGTACTCTGTGCGGTGTTGAATAGCACATCATTTATTCATAACAGTTGTGAACCCGATCAGAATATGCTATGGTTCAAGCCGCGAACTGCTGTGATTCACATGAGACGAGGTCAGTTATTGTGGGTTGTTTGTGGAAGAGACCCTGAGTCAATTACATCAGTTGTATTCATAAACCCGACGCGGAAAGCCTTCGTTTTCAATCGTAGAGCAAAGCAGAACACTTATAGGTATTACAAACAGTGTATTTTGGCAACAAACAGACCTCTTGTAGATACCACTGATGATGCAAGTTGTTGATGTCTTAGTATTAGTATGACGTGTTGAGAAGATGTTACTACTGAAGTGCGTGAAAGGGCCCACACTTGAACTGGTTGACTAGCATGAGGAGGTTGAGGGCAGAAATGTCCGAATTCCAAAGCAGTTCTCTGTACGCTGAAGGTGCGAAACGTAATCCATGCAGACTAGCCTATTCAGTCCGTTCTGCATGCCTTTGGTAGAGAGGCGAAGCAGGACACTTCCACCCGCATCTACGATGTCGTTCAGCTAGGTGTCAGAAAGAAACTTGTTATCAACCTCACTGGATTCCTTAAGCACACATTCCAATATGCCTATAGTAGCAAAACTGAAATGAAATGGAATGAATGAACACTGCCTGCGAACGGAAGTGATAAACACCCGACAGCGTGCTGGGTAACGTTTACAGTAGAGTATACAACACGTGCCCATCGCATTAATCGAAATCACGAACATTCTCAGATCGTGACCATACAGTTGTTTATTCATTCCGTGATTCTATCTATATGTTTGTGCTCTCGGTGAATAAAGCCCGGTGCCGTAAACATTCAGCTAGTACACGATATAGGTTGGACAAGCTGTAACTGGAACAGAAACACATTTCTGGTCAGTACAAACACTGCCTTCTGGGTAAATCAGTCATCGTAGGAAAGTGGCGTTCATGCCTGGAAAGCCAGACAATACATCTAGAGAAATAACACGGCCATTCGGTCACGTCAAAATCCGTGTATGACTCAACTTAAACAAACAGTCGTGGGCTTAAACAGTCACGCATTTCCCATTCCCAAACAACCCGTATCATAAGCCGTAAGGTAATCTCCATCAGCTCCGGAGGTCAAAGTCCATGTTAATCTGCATTGTGTTTGGGAGTATATCTTGTCTCTATTTCCACAAGATTTTGTAAGATATATTTCGAAACATGAATCCGAGAACTGCTGAATTTCTGAGGCGTTTCGTCAGTTTTTATACAGTTAACCAGCTAAATGCGACTTACTTGAACAGCTGAAATCTTTCTTCCACACATAGAATCTCCCCTCTCAGAAATTAGAATGAACGTTGATAATCCGTCAGCAGTAGTCAATCTTTTACTAATCATTCCAGTTACTTCATCCCTAGCCCAAACTTGTCACTGAAGATGTTCCACATCACTGATAACTCATCGTCCCCGCATTTCCTACAGTTAGCATTTCATGATGGCGATATGTAGGACTGTATCATACACAGCCATATACTTTTGTACGGAAAGAATCAGTACTAATTATCCCGTCAACAACTTAGCCTGCTGGTCCCCACTGCCTTGTGTGCTCAGCCGTGTGGAGTCTCGATGTGTGCGTGACACCATACGAGAGACCTGACGTAAGGAGCACGCACTGTGTTCAGTTGTCCACGCATATCCAACTTGTACACCAAACGCTCAGAATTGTTTTTTTGCCCTCTAGCTGCTGTTGGATAAACTAAAGTTTTATGACAATCAAACTTTGTCCGTGAATTCCAGATTGGTTCAGTTTATTTCCTCGCCATCCAGTACAACACAAGATCCCAATAATGCTTTGTAAACTCTGCTGTGCGTTACCAGGGCTTGTTTACATCAAAGATGACCAGACTATCAGAAGAAACCCATTTTGGTTTTGTTATAATCAGCAGACTGAAACCGCCAGTGTCCGGATCGTATACGCTTAGATCTTTTTGACCGTCCACTGCGTAGGCGGATGTTGGAACCGATTCAAATGTATCCATTCTATCTTTCTTGATTTTCTTCCCAGAAAAACTAGTGTACCTTTTTGCTTTGTGTCAATGGTTTTCTTGTGTGCATAGGTCACGTGCACATTTGGCTAGGTCATGTTATGTGGTCCACGCAGCAATAATTTATGCTCGATTGGATACGCTGCAAAACACGGAACAACGCTACTTGCGATTATCATATTACAAGTTGTTTCTGAATGTAGGAATGTTTCACCTCAATTCGTCCAAAAAACATTGTAGCTAGTGAAAACTCGAACTTACCTAAATATTGGAAGCGACGCAGTCCCCGGGTGAATCTGAATAACGTCAGCATCGTTAAGTAAGATATACGACTGAACAAAATTTTGTTCTTCCTGCAGAGTTAATTGCACAACCAGAAAACCAGATAGATGAGCGTTCTGTGCACACATTCAAAGTAATAGTGTCCGGCAAATCCGAAATTTTATCCGCAGGTTTAATGAAGTCAGAGATTTTTACTTGACACAGAGGGTCTTATTGGCGGGAGTATCCAGTGCAGCTAACAGATGGTAACTGAGTTTCTTTTCGAGATGATCGAACAAATTAAGCACTACTCACAACTGAATATGACTGAGCACTTAATGGGATGCACTGTTGTCAATACTGTTGCCTTATGACAACGAGGAACGGAGTTCAAATCTCACTGACGACCAGTTGGCAAGCAAACCTAACTTTTGATGCTGGAAAGTTTACCTGAGTGCGAAAAATACGCTGTTTTGTTTAGCTCAGTCAAAAATCACCCGTCGATTCCAGGAGGATGCATGACACAAGTATGTACATCCATTTTTTTTCAGCACACCATGAATCGAGATAAACGCTCAAACTGAGTCGATAGACTGCTAATCGGCAGACTCTCGGATAATTTAGATTTCATGTCCATGTTAACTGACCAACAAAAGAAGTGAACAGAACGCTACAAGAAATACACTTTTAAGTCATACTAATAAATCAAGGGCAGAAATACTATGAAAATTGTGGAATACAACAGAAGTTGGATGCAAACGAATAGAAGAAAAAATCACGACATTAATTTTCGGTCCCCATACGATAAGTTATCAAGAGGGTGTTGTGTTTACTACCGCTGATTCTGCACAACTTTGGAATCGATCGGTAACGCGTATTCCATTGGACTACCTCTCACTATCAAGTGTATGCGACGGGTCGATGTCGACAGAACGAATGGTTACCACCAAATAGCTTAAGTAACGCCAGTAAATGAGCCCGTTCAACTATCAGAAGTTGAGAACAATACTGACGTTTTTATACGACACTAGTTAAAACATTGACAGGCAAAATAAATGTAACAAAACTCAATTGTTAGTTCCTTTGGAAACCTTGATTGTACTGAATCAGTAGACTGAACAATTTGTGTTAACAAATTAACACCAAACAGTATGACTGGCTGAGTTAAGAATAATGCGACAGTCGAACCGAAAACGAAGGCGTACCAAAGACAATTTAATCGTTACATCAATAAGAAACATAGTCAAGAAGAAGTTACCAAACAACGAGTTGCTCATTTGAGAAGATAACGTCCTTAAAGGTCCAGTAGGAAATGTATCGTAATCCTGGAGGTTAGCAGGACTCACTGATCCTCTAAAAAATAAAGTCCCCTCACAGATAACAGAAAATTTTCATTGATATTACAAAATAATGTTGTAATCAAGCTCCAGTTCATGATGGAGCGGATGAAGACGTTGAATATAAATAACGAACGAATGAATTAACGTCAGTTTAAAAAGAGGTATTTTTTATGAGTAAGAGGCTGTTGCGATCAAGTGCTTTATCACACCTTCAAGAGATGGATCCTCCCAAAATCATCCTCGTTCCTACTGGGCGAATGTGTCATTGAACAAAATTGATTAGGACGGCTTCCAGCGCTCAGCCGGAAGAAACTATGCGTGCACATGTACATTGGTGAACGAACTAAATGGTCGACGTCAATCGGCACTGAACTATCGATTCGAACTTAGCAAGAAAATGACGTGGCGAAGCCTGTCGATTAACTCCCCCTTTAATTGCACTCAGTTACATTCCGTTATCAATGGCCCAACACGTATTCTTAAATTACTTGATCTTCTGTTACTGCTTGGTGCGACACCATGCTCCAGTACTGTGCAGATTTCAAAAAATGAACAATGCGCCCGGTGTGAATTTGTCCTGGAAAGTACATCACTGCCATCTTGAGCAAGTCAGTCGACTGGAACGGAAAACTGTAAACAACCTTGTGGACTATGGCTCAGTCTATTTACGAAGGAATCCAGAAGGATGGAATCACTTCCTTCAGCTGATCGGATAACAGCTGTTGTATACAGGGAATCGTCAAACACCTTGACTTGTATGTCCACACGACCAGTAGATTGCATATCCTTAAATTACTGTTTGCTTACTCTTCCAGCAAAAGTTCTGAAGCAAAAACACATCTTGTCAGACCGTCTTGTACATCCTAATCGACCCCAGACTTTTCTGATTGTCGAGTATGCCTGCCACGTAGGAAATGTGGTGAGGTATGTGAAGTGGTGGCTGGCCAAGTAATCAATATCCAACAAGAGTTAAATAATCGATCGGCACCAACAACTAAGCAGCACTAATATGTTGCTGATTACAGCTTCCACATTACAGTACAATTTCCATCCAACTTTTTACGAAAAATCTACCATACTCGAGTCTCATTCTCGTTGGGGCTCGACAGTCTTTTGTATCCTCGCAACGGCTGGGAGTTGAACTTTGACCACACATTACCGAATCAGCCGTATCATCCACTGTGCCAGCGGCATCATCTCACACGACCGAATAATCACATACCAGCACTTAGTTATATTCGCTTGTGGATAATGTTCAAATTACGCGATCGCTTCCAGAGTGGCTACCGCAACTGTTTCAGTGACTCCATGCTTAGGACTTCGCCTCAAGTTGAAATCACAGAACTCATTTGAATTCTGGCTGTGTACTGCATTCATGTGACGTTTGATTTTCAGAAAATGCAGAAATGACAACCTTTTTACGAGAAGCCTTGAAAACTATTCTAGCTTTAGAGTTACCGTGTACATTTCTCTGGTACCTAAACAATCATATGTAGATGGCATTGATGGCACATCAAACATTTTGGAGATGAATACGAAAAATTGTTTGTAAACCGCATCCTGGTCAAGGCTAACTCTGAACTGCGGTTCGACACACGAATCAACCTTGTTGGGGTCTGGCTTCTCATTCTAGGTGGTATATTTTTCATGTGAGTTAATATGTTGGTGGTGACGTTCCTTTGTGACCGGAAGGCTGCACGATGTTGAAGAACTTCATGTACACTGTTGGAAGAATAATCAAACACAGTCAGTTTACCCCACTTAATTAGTCCAGAACTTGCAGTGGAAAGGATTCGACAATCAGTTGATACTCGGGACACTATCACGTACGTGCACTGACTAAATGGCCAGGCGTTTAGAGCGAATAGAATCAGTTGTTTCAACTTCTTGAACTAATTCACAATTGATCACAGCTTTTGCATTTCACCCAAAATTTCAGCCTGGCTCTTTTTAAAAATGTAACTTGACCTGAGTTACGCGTTCACCACTGCTTGCCAGTATTATCTACCTTTGTCATGGACGGCTGCTAAAAGCCGGTCATTTTTGTATAAGGCTACCTTGTTATCCACTACACCAATTACTCAAAACTAGACACAATCGGATCAGCATCTGCAAATGTCCAGAGTCCAGTACTGCCTATTAGCAGACAAAATATCGCTCAGCAATTCAAATGAGTTCTGTGATTTCAACTTGAGGAGAAGTCCTAAGCATGGAGTCACTGAA
>LOND01004752.1:25067-41158 GCA_014220965.1 Paragonimus kellicotti
GTCTAAACTGACCCGTTGTTCTTGCGACGATCGTTGATTGCCAACTGAACTCTCTCTATCTGATGAGCCCTAACGAGGACAAACCCGATTGTTATGATCTCGTTTAATGGATCAAATTTTTCTGTCCTACCCTCGTAATGGTGACAACTATTGACTGGTCCTAAAGCAAACCATATCCATTCATCTAGTCGGGTATGCCCACACAAAAACATTCAAATTAAACGTAATTTTTGAGCAAACGTTTTGGATACCGCTTGGCTATGGGAATTCAGACACAGGATCCATATAGGATTAGACCTTAGGACTCTACCTTGTATGTTTTAAGCTCTCTTCTTTCCCCATTTGTCGATTTATCACCTAATTAATCAACTTGTTTGTCGTTATTCAGTTGCTGATTGTTAATCACACGAAGATCACAGCTCTACTGTTATTCCAAATTGCATGCTATCGGCAATTCTCATCACATCGTTTCGCGCAATTTCTTGCCGTACCTGCTCCTCAACTTGAATTTGACATCGTTTTCGTCCGAACCTCCCACGTTCACTGGAGCGCGCGCGCCTCTTTTTAATGTTTGTCTACTGTCTGCGTTTGATGGTGAGCTGTGCTTTATACGACCCGGCGTGAAGTGAAACCGGTAAACCAACCGTGTTCCAACTGTTTCCTTTACAACCGAATGTACCTTTCCCCTCTCTCTGTACACAAACACGCCCTCACGCAAATCTTCACACACACACACACAAATTTGTTGGTCGTCTTGGTTTTAGGATGTTGGCTGGCCGCCAAACTAACCGCGAATTAAATAAGTGGTGTGTGTGTGTATGCATTACGAGGGGAAAACAAACCACCTTCACTGTGTAAACTTGTTCGCATTCGCTTCGAAAGTCACGATTTTTTATAGACTGTTTCGTGTTGATACAACTGTCAACGTTCGGTACATTGGTGGTACTCTTCCCGCTCGGTGAAGCGAGACTCCTTCCTCCACTCGCTGTATCCAAATCTTATTGAACGTTTACTTTGTGGACTTTATCGTAAACGCGCACCGTACTAGCTATTGAACTAAGCCCGTGAGTGTTGTATTGATCTAGACAGTTGGTTTACGTATTTACTACTTACGCGAATCATGTATTATTCATCCATACTGGTACATTCTACTTAACCAACAATGATACACAAAACGAATAGAAGGATTAAACAGATGAAATGAAAGAACCAAGACTTCGAGGCTGGCGGCTACCGTGACAACATACACCGTTTTTACGAGTTTGAACGTTCGGTGTCTGCTTGGCGGGGCTTCAGTAAAAATGGGAAAATGTGTTTCCGTTTGCACTGAAAAATCACATACAGTTCAGAAACTTGTACACTGTGTCCCGTTTGGATTTATGCGCCTTGCTATTCCCGGAGTTAGATATCATGTATTAGCCTATATGCTATACGACATTGGTATTTTTAGACGCGCAGCTTGACACAGATAGCTGGCTGTTATTTTGTTCTCACTGAGCCTTAGATCAGCGGCATCCGCGTTCGGATTGATTTTGTCTCAATGACCGAATCAAAGGATGCCTGCACATACACGTCATCACCAACGGTTTCGCTGCAACATCGGTGGTTCCGCTTACATAATTTTATCCGGTATAAACGTGAAAGAGTTAGACGGGACGAAGTTTGGATGAGGATGTTTGTAGCTCAGCTGCCAATGCTGCTTAACAGGATGGTAGACCAATGCGAACGTGAAATCTTACTTTTGAGGAACAAACAGTGGAATTGACCCAACTGTTAGTTGTGAGGCAGAAAGACAAACAACTATCAAGTGTGTGAAGCTTTGAGGAGTTTCAATATTGAAGCAGGCTATTAGGACAACGAACGGCTAAAGAACCAAACAATTCCGTCAAGGGCAAAGTCAAAGGTGAAGGAGGAAAAAGTGATAGAAAACCATAGCACAGGTTTTTGGACAAAAAGCGCATGAATTGTCTGGCAATCGTTGATTTACACGAATGAATAACAAATAGTCAAATCGATATACCTACACTTATGTTACAGCAACACGATTAGTCATGTAGATAATGGGGTATGATATGCATAGACTACTGTTTTTAGGAGGCAGTTCTTAATCGTACAGATAGGTTTTCCTTCTCGTGTCTCAAAAGATTTCGAAGGATTATTAATCCGTTAAATGCATTTCAAAGTTTATCAGATGTGGGTTAGATTGTTTGAATTCTGTATACACCAACGCAATACTGGATGACAAAAGCTTCTGGGAGTTCTAGACAATCGCGGAAAGACATTTTGAAGAACAGTTCAACTGGCCTCAATCAGAGCACGTAGATGACGGGGTCCGAATAGGGAGCTATTGCCTCACTCTACGTCGGCTTAGATAAAGTCAGATACGCAAAATAGGCAGGATTCCGATCCGTACAGTGGGCGTTGATCACATTTTTACCCTACAACGGATCTTGGAGCATCGACACTTACAGATAACCGACGGTCATGGTCTATTCAGACCATAGGCATGCTTTCCATTCATTTGTTCGTAACGTTCTCTGAAACTGTCTTTCTGCTGAGTATAAAGTGTGTCAATAGAGGTGGCATTTCACTCTACTTTTTCACTGCAGGTGATCGCTCGAGACGGTAGACAGTTTTATATACTTGGGTAGCACTATCTCGTCAGCTTGTAATGTTGCTGATGAGATATCAGCGAGGATAGCAAAGGCACGAGTTGCGTTTGCCAGGCCTGCGTCATTTGTGGCGTTGAAAAGACGTTTGGTTATCGTTAAAGAGAAGTGTATATAATGCTTGTGTACGTTCTGTTTTGCTCTATAGTTTGGAAGCGTAGCTTGTTTGCAACGAAGATGTCCAACAGAATTGCTGTGTTTGACCGTCGTCTCCTCCGCCAATTAGTCCACAACAAGTGAGCAACACGGCAGTTCGTTCGGGACGCGCGATCAATTAGGCAACTGATCACGTTGCACAGCCTGCGATGGTTGGGTCACGTACTCCGTATGCCAGCTGAGTTTACCGTACCGGACATTATATACTGAGACCACCAACAGTTGGGTGAAACCACGTGGTGGTCAAGCAACAACGTGGTCATGAAATATGAAGACGCTGATTGCTTCACTGAACAAAGTGGGTAGGCGTCACCTGTCTGGCTGTGGTCTTCGTGATCACTTAAATCGCTGGTTAGAAACGCTATCCGAGATGACAGTGTGCCACAGTCAATGGCGTACCTGCATCCACATTATTTCTAGTTCTTCCGCGTAATCTTAATTAATTTTCAACCTTGGTAACGTTTCCTTCTAGGATATTCCACGTCACTGTTTATGTGATCGGCGGTACGAGTCACAGTACCTTCTGGTTTGGCTGTTATGATCATGATAATGGTTGCTGACGTCAAAGAGCCTAACCACAATTCTAACACGATAACGAATAACTGCTTGTCAGCTTCTGTTTCCTTTGCTCTAGTTGAGAGATCAACTGTTTCCTAAGAACTCATCTGATTGACATGCAGCTAAGCAGGTGGACCTGACGGCCTATCGCCAGTTCTTAAGAAATGTGCGGAATTTGCATGTGAAACTCCAGCTTAGTTATTCAGTCAATGTTTCAGACATTTCAAGATTGCCGACTATTGGAGGACGGGACGCATAACACCAGTTCCTAAAAGAGGAACAATCAGATTTCGTCCGATCTCGTGTACATCTGCAGCACTGAAAGTTTTTGATAACTTATTCATGCTCGGTTAGAAGCTCAGGTGAACGTCACAGATCGCCGCTCACGCTCAACCATGAATACTCTCGCTTCTCTAGTTCGTTTCATTCTATCATTGCTTGTTGGGAAACCATGAGCCGTCCTCATATGTTTCTTAGACTACAGAAATGTGTTTGAAAACGTTGTTAGAGAGGTGCTACTTTCGGTTCTCAAGGAATCTGAAATATGAACTTCAGATGTCGAGCTTTTATGCGAATACTTCACAAATCGAAGTCAATTTACTCAGATTGATGATCAAGCCTCCACGCCACTCGTCACTGGCTCTGGTGTTCTGCAGGGTGCAATGTTGTTCCCTTTCTTTTCACTTCGTATTGCATCTATGCCAGCAGACAATCACATTTTTGTAATCAAACGTACAAGTGATGTAGTGTTGGGCATCAAACACCTAACTAGATTTCCTTCTCCCACTCTGCTGAACCGTTTATCCGAGCCAATAAACTGGTCAGAGTCTTTCAGCTTGTATTTTAAGACATCTAAATGTGTTGACGTTTTGTTTTCGCTAATGAAAAGGAATCAATCATGAGAAACTTTCTAATGTCTGTTCCTACCTTCATGTAGCTAATGAGCCTTTACATCGATTGTTTTCTGTGAAATATCTGGGGATTATTTTGAGTAACAACATGGTGATGTCACTTCATGGTACCAGTGAGTTTCAACGAAAGTCCGGAGGCCTTTGTTGTATGTAAATTTCTCTCTATTCCCTACCACCTGGTGAGTCGTTTATTACGAATTGTGTGATCCGTCAGTGGATGTGTTGTTCACCCACTGTTTACCCTGGTTTGTTGTCAGAATGACGTTACACTTTTGCCAGATCCCTAAAGCATTTGTCCTGTTGTTGTGAGATTCTCCGTAAACAATTGGTTGATTTTAGTGTTTCCCGTCATCTGAAAACGTGCGAGCAATTTTCAGCAGAAATTCAGTCGGACACAACCCACCTCCTGTACTCGAATCTCCCTAAGTGTGTTCCTAAATCTGCTAGATTTCAGTACAAACTCTTGTTCGTACTTCCACAGTCTTCCTATTCTTCTGTTACTCATTATATATATAGTGGCATTCACTTACTGATGTAAAAAGCTGCATGGTTTTTCCCTCGCGGTCTGACTGTTTATGCCAACTGTTAGCAGTCCCCCTAAGTTTGTAGCGTCCGCTTACGAGTGGGTTCGGCTTAGGCGGTTGGTTCAAATCCGACCACGTATACGTTAGTTCGAATTCATAGGGATGAAACCGTGTTCTCTTCAGATGGGAATCGGCGAAACGATGGAATTTCCATTCGTCTTTCAGATCTCATTATAGCTCCTTATAGTGCGTTATAACTCTTAACTTGTTCTAACTTCTCAAGTTCGCACTGTCTATCTGCATTTAACAGCATATTACCTCCATATCGCATGAAACTCGTGCATAATTCACTCAGTGGTCATGTTGGTATTGAAATCTCACCAATACTACGTTATACATTATACATTCTTTTGCTCTAGTTAATGTATCTGATGACGTCGGTTTGATATGGGTGAAATCCTTTATCTGGATGAATTCTTCGCAACAGGTTCTTCCATGTTCTGTGTTAGTGCTCGTACGTTGCTGACAGACATTGTAGTATCGTTTGTAATGCTAAATAGTCGGGAGAATTTATAGTTTGGACAAGATTTCAGAAAAACTCATTTTTTCGTTGACGATGGATCGAACATAAAGACTGGAAGTCTACAGAACGAGTTATATTGTGTATATAATTCATTTCTAGCCCAGTGGAGATATAGTATCACATAACCGATGATATATCAGATGTGAATTTACTGTCATTATTTTGTATGGACGTAACAGTTTTTGATTGTCGACGCTGATGATGGGATTGTTTGAGTAGTTGAAATCTTTGGTTAACTACGAGCCACGATTCTATGGTTTCGAGTAAGCATTTGATTGACAAGGGACGATCTTCGGGTCCGTGCAACTTAGGGTTTATCAAACGGAACAATGTTTTAACCGCGGCTGTAGTTGCTAGTTGCAGTTTCACATTGCATTGCTAGTTCTGCCACTGATCATCCTCAGCTATTTATCATTTGGACGATAATCCACTGTTCCACATCATCATCATCCATCATCATCATCATCATCATCATCATCATCATCATCATCATCATCATCATCATCATCATCATCATCATCATCATCATCATCATCATCATAGACAGCAATACATCAGTGATTTACACTGATGCTTAACTGTCACATCTAATTCCTCAGGGCTCTGTCGCTTTCTTTTCTGGCATGGGATCAGTCCGTAGGGGACTGTAGAGATGTGATGATGTTGGCGAGGAAATGAATAAACAGGTTTATTCGCACGCTTGAGGAATATTTGCCACTCGGTAGCTAGTTTCTAGGATCTATTGAGACGACTGTTGGAAACTGCAGGCATGGACTCGCCAAATATAATAACATTCAACAGTAATAATGATTTGGAGAGTGTTCGCATTAAGTGCAGCACGAATGTGGCAAAAATGTTCGGGCGATATTTTTAGCGTTTTTTTTAACCGGTTAATGGAGAATAACATGACGTTACGAGCAATACAACTACATTAACGAAGGAACTTGAGTCGCATGTGTTTTACCACGGTTGGATTGACGTTAGATAAGTTCTAGACGTAGGCCATCTGAAGTGGCTGAAACGTTAAATAATACAAGTTGCTTGTAGCGTTACGTCATTCCTAGTTTTTTGACAAAGACAACATTGATTTGTTTACTATGGTTGACCGGATCCTGAAGAAAGAGACGGTCTCTACATCGGTGCTAGTGTATTGAATATACCGGATGAGCGTGAACATTCATGGCAAGAGATGAAACCACTCAACATTGCATCGTGCCCTAATTTCCACATTACGAACATACTCGGGAAGTACAATCGAACATTGTAGTATTCAGGAAGCCTGAGCGAACGACACTTTGCGGAGTGGTAGATAGGCTTCCGTCGTCTAGTGTTTACTGTCATCTGAGTGTGAGAATGTAGTTTCGAGCACATTCAGACCTTGCTTTATTTTCAGAGAGAAAGACCTACAGTCACGGAAACATGAAATGACCGAAACAAGAGGGCCTATAGTAATTAGAACATTCAAAGTAATTGGAAGCTCAAGGTTTATCAATGTGTTGTATATGTGTATGTGGTGTTAGTGTCTTCTAAACTTGACGATCTATCTTTGCTTCTTGACAATTGGTGTGTGCTACTCATCTCTTCACCAACCGCTTAGAAAAAGCATGCTGTGGTTTCTTCTTCAGAACAAAGTATTGGAACACTTTAAGGATGATGATAATTTATCGTGGAAACTTCGCAATGACATACTTTTGTCGGTTATTCTCTGACTCTTGATTGCTAACAGGAAGCGTTTATCTCTAACATTTCCGTGACATAAGTAAACGATTAGACACGATATTGAAACTGAATGTGAACTAATCATCTGTCTTCTTCGCACACCTATGTAGCGATACGTATCACAGTAAGGCTGCTCAGCGCCCAGTGTTTTTCATTCTACCGTTGGTTGCAATGGATTATTGATTGATGATCTGTCTAGTGTTATTCTTAAGAGCGGCGATGCTACTGTCCATTTTTCAGCATGTATACTCTCACCTACACGTACACTCGCAAACAAACGCGTGTAAACAAACATTCACAGTGAATGAGTGTGCTCTCTTTTTAGTCCATACATATGGAGCGTAGATTAGGCTCCAGCATAGGTTATGTAGGTTATTAACTTAGTATCAACCGTTTAGACTTCTATGATCAATAGATGAGTTTGAATTTCGGTCACCGATCGTATGTGAGGCGGATTTGAGTTCGGTATGGAATTCTTCAGTGGCTAGATGTGGAGGCAGCTAGTTAAGCGACACAAAGGACCATATGAAGTATGGTTTTGGTAACCTTCTCATAACTGTTTCTCCGAAGACATCTGTATTCGTTTATCTTCCACAGAAGATGACATCTTCGTTTTAACCATGTGCATACTCGTAACTACAGCTAGAAAATATTACATTGCCGCCAAGTTGGAGCTCATTATGGAAGTGACACAACAACAGTCATCCTTATCTCCAGTCGCGTATGATCTATGATTTCAGCTACATTTTTGGATACATATACTTTGATCGTGTATCGTACCAAATATGGCGGTGTCAATATTCCAAAGTGTTTATGCACGCTCGGAACCCGTATATGTGAAAATATCA
This sequence comes from Paragonimus kellicotti, assembly GCA_014220965.1. Taxonomy (NCBI): domain Eukaryota; kingdom Metazoa; phylum Platyhelminthes; class Trematoda; order Plagiorchiida; family Troglotrematidae; genus Paragonimus; species Paragonimus kellicotti. The sequence continues at coordinate 33,036 of LOND01004752.1, forward strand.
TCACAAGATGTAAATTGGGTCATGCTATCATTTATTTCGACGGATTTCGGTAACTGTCTTCGATTTTCTGATTCGAGAATGTTTGTAGGTCACTATGCACCACATAAATACCTTGTAATTTTCTCCTTGTCGCACACGTTTTTGGAGCGGAACAAAGCTGTTTTTTGCACGCGTCTTTTGGTTTGTCTTGGGAGCAAATTACGGGGACAGTCGTGTAGTTTTCGGGACCGAGATTTTCCGTGTTAATTATTACGAGAAGGAGAATCCGAGTTCTGTCAAGTGCATTACTGTATCGTGGACGAACCAGCGTATTCTTTCGAGGGCTTACAACATCTGTTCACCACCTCCTACAGATAAATTCGATGTAGCAGCTGATCATCGTTTTCTTGATTGGTTGGCGCCGGTTGACCACAATTCCGCTTGCAGCAGCTTGTGCGTGGGTTCTGAATGGCTAAACTTCTTGCAATCCGATTTCAGTCCAATTTCAATTGAAGAAGTTATACAGACAACTAAAGAGATGTAGTCGAGGGTCATCGATTGGAGTTAACAGACAGTAACTGTCTCCTCTCGAGGCGATCGGGCAACCTGATCATTACTCACAAGCGAAAGTGGTTGAGCGTTCACATATGATAATTCGGTCGTGCCTAATGTGAGGTCAATGGCGCAGTGGTAAACACGGTTGCCTCAAAGCGTGGCCGGAGTTCTAGTCCCGGCAGTGGCAAGGATATGCACTACTGACGAGCTCTAATGAGAGCGAAACTCGAGTCTAGTGCTTCTTTTCGAAAGGGGCCGACTGGAAAGTCTATGGGAATGCGACAGCTGCGATCAATTGTGGGTGATGTTCAACTTGAAATTAACCAAATCCCCGACTACTCATCAGTAACTTTTAGTTTGTGTTGCAACTGCATGTTACCTTTTTTCGGGTGTTCACATTTCGAAACAAATTCCCCAACTTCCACATTTGGGGAAGGTCTTGTCTGAAGTGCGTCATTCACCCCTCCTCGGGATTATGTGGCGATTTTGTTTGGGCGTCATTCAGGTAACAAAACTACTTTGGAATAAACCCCACGACAGCCGGTTGGATATCATAGTTATGCTTACCAGAGCCGTTTGAGAAGCTTGCTCATTAGCTTATCCATGTACCTTGATGATGTGTTCTGAGATCAGTCCGCAGAGATGTTCGGTTTGGTCCGAAAAAGCTGCTGCACTGTTTCTTCTCGGAAGAGGCCGGGCTCATTCTAAGCCCTGTCAAGTGTTTTCTCTTCGGTTTTGGGAAACTCGTTTCTTCAGTGGGGATACCTAACGCAAATAAATTCCGTGCTTTGTAAATGTGCTTTTTGATAATTTCCTTCTCATACCTAGTCCGAAGACGGAAGGGACCTGGGAATCTATGTCCGAGGAGTGGTTCCTGAGAGCGGTGCGAGTCAGGCGCGTTTGTATCACACCTCAGCGAACACTCAATCCGATCCGGAATCTCCTCTTCTGAAACCCGGGGATCATCTGTTGGCCGTGAATGATCAGTCGGTACTCGAATTGTCTCAAGAAGCTGCCGCTCAACTTGTCGCTTCAGCTGGGCCGGAGGTTAGCCTTACTGTTGTTCGCAACTCAACCATGTGCATCGCGCTGGCCAAATCGGCGGATCCACGGTCTGTCTATCGTTCCAGTCCTACTACTTCGGCAGCATCTGAACCGAACGAAATTTTCTGCGAGAAATGTCCGGAATGTCGCTTACAAGCCTCGTTGATCACTAGCCCGGTCAATTTGATAATCAGTGATAATAAGGATTCCGGGCCTCACCGTATGCCATCCACGGATGTCGCTTTCTCTGTCTCCTCTGAACGATCACTGGTATGTGCCTCTATTTTTGTCAGCACACACGTTGGTTAGCTACATTTAATTGCAAAATGGTTTCTCATCCTTTTAGGACCGGGTACCACCACCAGTCCCGTCTGCTTTGGGGCCAGTTTTGCATTTGTTCGAACCAAAACCTCGGACATCCGCAGATTGCATTTCTGCTGATACTACCGGGGCTTTCAGCCCTAGAACATGGGCCGCTGCCCATTCGTCCAGCGAACAACACCCCATGTTCCGTTCGATAAATTCTCGGCTCCAGTCCCCCGAACCGGCCACTCAATATAATCACCAATCACCGTCTGCCAATAACATTAGAATCGCAGCCTACAACAGCTCATTTTCCACCAGTGCCCTTCACCAAACTGTGGGAAGCAGATGGACTTCTGAATATTCAGCCAGGAAAGTGATGCCCTCAGCGACTGGTCATGTTTCTGGTGAGTTGATGTTTTTCAACACTATCTTTTTAATTTTCCAATATATGTTCACAAAAGGGGTAGCGTGACGTGCCGTTTGGTTGTAAAATCGTCCGTTGCTTACTGTTAGGTTGTATTTTCCCGGATAAGCGTAGATGCAGTAAGCGGCACACGGACTTTAAGCTTCATGAAACGCATTGTCGTTTACTCAGTCTGCGGTGGTGAGTCTGGCCAGACGGTACCGTGGTTGATGCTACCGTTCACCTTACTGGTGACGTGATCTTTTCTAGGAGACTCATACTGCCAATGGGAATGAGAAAAATCTAGACAATATAGGGTTAAGTTAGTGGACTAGAAACGTTATTGATGTGCGCGCACCATTGACTGCGACACCTTGCTATTTCGGATAACGTTTCTACCCAGCTAGTTGGATCACCACGACGTCTCCAACCTGACAACCGACGCCTCCTCATTCTACCCAACGGACTGGCCAGGGCCTTCATATGTCGTAGTCACGTCGGGGCTTGACTACTCCGTGGTTTTATGCCAGCTGTTGGTAGTTTTAATAACTAATACCCGGTTGTGACTAACTCTCATTGTTGGTATGCGGGATACTTAACCCAACCACCGTATGCTGAGTTCCCCTGGTTTATGTATCATCCAGCTCCGGCATTGTTCGTCCGGTTCATCCTACTTGTCATTTTTTAAAATTCTGCGTCGCTAGTTTTTAGACACCTCACATTTTCTAACCAATGGCTATCCAAACGATGGAAAACATTATCGTCATGCCTGAGCCTAACATACACAACCTGACCGCTCACGGTATTGTAACGTTATCAACTGTTGCCCTCACTACAGAGCTAGATATGCTTATCGAGTGTGAAACGTTTACAAGCCTGCGTTCGCAGTCCATACGGACGTACCAAAGCGTTATGCTTCTCGTACGCGTCTCGGTCAGTCACCCACAACGTGACACATGTATGTTCTCTTTCAAAGATATCTAATTAGTTAACCAACTGCTGGCCAGAAATAGTTAGTACCAGGCATTAATCGGTGATGCTGGTTTAAATAGCAGTAGTTGTAGACTAAAAACGATCCGAAGAGCTGAATTTCCTCATGAACACTTGCACAATGGGATGGTTGCCTTCAGTTAATTGATACTTTTTCACTTATACTCGTTATGCTGGACAGAATCGCGGTCCACGCTGAATGACCTGGAAGAACCGGTTGAATCCGAATACAGCCTCGGTACGAGTACGGGCCCTGTGGATAGTTCGTGCTCATCACTACTTTGGCGAACGCATGTGAGCATTCCTCAGCCGTGTCACCGCCCCAAAGGTCAATCTGCCAGTTTTGACGAATGGTTATCGGTAAGTTGGCTTTCGACTTTCATTTGTAATTTTCAATTATCTGATTTGCTTCTCCCGGTTATTGTAGTTTTTCTTACGAACGTCGTCGGTTTCCGAACATTTGTCAATGTATTTATGATCTTCAACTACAGATCTAGTTTCTTCGGAACATTCAGTGCACACACCTGTGCCAAAATTCTTGTGAGAGTTTCAGTTTTCGCCTATACTTAAGTTAAACATACGTTTTGCTATCTCGACAGATGAAAAAAATTGTTAACATTTGGATGGCTTTCTATGAAGTCTTTGTTATTAGCTTTGCATTCTCGCGTGATATTACCTACCTTGATAAATGGATTGAGAATAACACAACGTTATGAGCAAGTTGTAATACTCTACGTTTCAACCACCTCGGGTGGCCTTCCTCAGGAGTGTTGTAATCGAAATCACACTAACAAAGGAACAGAGGTCACGTGAGATTTGCCGTGGTTAGGTCAATCTGCGTTGCATCTGAATTGGTTGGTCGAATCGTTTGCCGAGTAGGTGGGGGTGAGATTGATGTAGATAAGATTCGTCTGTGTCTGGTGTTGTTTATCCATCCACGCCACACTGCAGACAGGGGTTTGCTATCATTGCGATTAACACAAGCGTGTTGTGTGTAAATGGTGAGAGCTTCAGCGCAGCAGCGCTCCGCATGGGAAGGCAGACCCTTGTGAATCACTCGAGCTTGATCAAAACTTACGTTGTGATTCTCTGACAGTGCATGTAGTGCGATGGCCGAATCCTTCTCTAGCTTCTGAAGTTGATATGCGTCTTTAGGAGGAAACCTCGTGTGCCTCTTGTGTTCGGCAACACGTACTTTCAGTTGTCTGCTTGTCTCTCCGATGTAGCTGGCATTGCAATCACCGCATTTGATTTCGTAAACACAGTCTGTCTGATCGCCCATAGAAACTGGATCTTTAGGATGCATCACCAGTCGTTCTAAGGTATTATCTAACCGAAATACGGTCCGGATATCGTACTCAGAAAGGAATGGAGCGAACTTTTTCTGATGTTTGTTCACGATACGGTATTTGCACAGTAGACTTGAAAGTTCTGGTCGTTCTGGTCTCCTCTTTAGTTGAACATGCGCTTAATTGTGTTCTCAATAAAAGCGTTTTATGCTAGGCTGCAGTTAAAGTGGTTTTGAGATGGATGGCCAAGGAAAGTAGAGGGTTGTATAAACTGCTCCTACACACACCAGCATGGCTCGTACAGTGTGGTTACGATGGGCTCAGCTGTTGATAACAGTCACGCCTCTGATCCATCTGAGGTAGGCTTAGTGGTCCTTGTGAGTGATCCGGAGCTCTTCGTTCGGTTTAGTTCGATCGTCCGTCTAAACCATACGGGACGCGATTATGCTTAGTCGAACCGTGACAAGGATGTTTAGTGGGATGCACATGAATTCTTCCTCATAGGTGGCTTGTGTTTTTCAAACGTAATCAGCTTGACAACAATAGGTGAAGAGAACTTGGCAAGCTGTTTTTAAGCCGTGTTTCCAGTGTTGGCATATGTTGAATGTGATATATCTTCCGCAACAAGGCAAATAATCTCAGTTACATTCGGAAGTCTACGGCTAATTAATCTCGCTGTTAGCTTCACCCTAAAATGGTAGCTAAAAATCTGCGTTTTGTCGGCTTTCTGAACGAGTCAATGTTTTTTATCAAAATGTAATTTTTTTAACCTGTGACTCTTTTAGGGGTGTCCATTTTCAATAGCCATTTCTGGACTATATTTCAGTCCGTCCTGGCCAAACGAGACCATTGAACTCCATCACATCCTCTTCAATTGCGAGTTTTACAAGTGATATGTGAACACTATTTTTGTCTGATTCTAAACATTGATGACGCCTAAGCCAAATTAACTGATTTCACTATGACGCATCTCAATATAAGGTTTGCCGTCGAATTAGAACATATTAATAGACTATCATTTCAGAATGTAGCTTTGCTTTTTTGACCGGTCAGTTCAAGCGTTAATCCGCTAAAAAACGATATGTACCGGCCATCACACACCTTCACAGATTTGTCTCTCTGAATTACAAAAGGAATTTGGTATGCTGTTTGATAAACAGAGTGCAGAAGGTCTGNATCCTTCAAATGGATGAGATAAAACTTTCGAGGTGTAGATACTGACCTTTCCAAGTGTTCTTGTGATAGACACGTGGTTGCATGAAATTACCTACTTTTCTCCTGATGCAATTATCAGGAAACTTTGGACTACTCTGGTTTTCCTTTTTCTTCTATACTGAAACGTATGTTTAGATGCGAAGAACCTTTCCAATTGGTTGTACTACTCTATGCCTACGATTGATTGTGTGCGATGAGAAAGCTATCATCGGTCAATCTTTTGTAGTAATACACAATGAACAATTTCGGCATTAATTTTTTCTCGGGCTTTGCTACGAAAATAGCGTTAAGAACAGAACCGAACTATCTGTCTATGACTGTCCTATCCACTTGTTTGCAGGCTGAACTTTACAGGACGAAGCTAATATTTTTAATGTTACTTCGTTCACTTCGGTTTATTCCAGATGCCCTAACATCTAGTTGATACTCTATCATATGAAAGAGTAGGGACTTCGATGTATTCATCTCTGGGAGGATGCATCTGTAAACAGCGACTCCACATTGAACGTTAACCAATTGCATTGAAAAGTTTCACATTGTGCTAACCCAACTTGACCTGCTTTACCACGGCACACGTTTCACAAAGTATGTCATATCCTTCCATCCTGAACAGAGGGATGTACGCGAAGGTTTGATGCACTCAACCCTCAGAGGTTCGATGGGCACATTCTATGCAAACGGTAGGTGGAACTATTCTGACATGTTTCACCTTCATGGATGGTGCACTAGTTGAATACCCCCCTTCACTCAGACTGAATAAAAGTGTTTGTTGCGGTTGGGTGAACGTGACTGGACGGTTACATATGGTAAAGTCACTGAATCTCAAACGTTTCAGATTGATGCTTCAGTAAACAATGAATACCTTCAGCATAGTAAATACAGACGAGTTACTTTGGTATCAGTTGGAACGAGCATACACAACAACCCAACCGTGGTTTCTCCACCTAAAGATTACGGTTTGGAACCAGCACACACAAGTGGATGCTCGGCGACACGTAAACACAGAATTGTGCAACCAGAACAGTAGAATACGACTAAGTAGAGTAAGATTCAAACCGAAAACGGGAATTTCATATATAAAATGAACAGTACAACAATAAAGTTATTAGATCAGTAAAAAAGAGCGGTTTATTCGAAGTTGGTATGTTGCAAATAGAATAGGCAGTGCTAGTGGAAAAAAAGCGAATTGCTCGCCTGTTAAAACAAATGAGTCAGTAGGTCATGTGGAAACGAAGTCAACCGTGGCAGAGCTGTCAGAGAAACGTCGAAAAATATGTTCACGCTACGGTTAATGAAGAAAGCACAGTTGTTACAGTAAAACGACAATGAAAGATGCCATTCATTGGGAACCGATGTAAACGTTGGAGGTGGATGTTAATAAGAGAGGTTTGCTGATGTATGCAATACAAGAGACATTTTTTAGCCAATAAGGAAGCTGTAATCTTGCCCTAAGGAAAGTTCAGGTCGGTCCAGGACACTAGAAAATAGATAGCCTTTTGAATTTGGGTCCGGTCAATGTTTGATCCGTGAAGGTGACAGTTGGGATTCAACGAATTACTCTGGTAGGCAAATTCAAGGACGAGCTGACTGACACTTCGGGACCGTGAAACAAACCTCGGCGAATCAACTCACCGTCAAACACATATGTGGTTATTTGACTAACTGGCCTTCGTATCTGAAACATATATGTAAAACACGTGCCAGATTATGTTCCTACCGACCTCAATGCAAACCATTGCGCCCATGGTTCGCAGCTTCATGATTCAGGACCACACACAAAGTGAGGTAACAGCTTACGGGATTCCGGATGCGAAAGTATAACTGAGCCGCATTTCAATCATATTCAGTTGATAAAACGTCATTGTAACGACCGGCGTCTGCTCATTGAGTTACGTGTAGGTCGAAAACTGTGCTCCAAATTGAAAACAAGATTAGGGGGATGCATAAATAACTACAACAACTAAGCCTCAGGCGTTCAGGACTATAATCTGGCTCGACAAGATCAGCAGGTTCCGAACGGAGCCGGCCAAGTCAAAGATGAACCGTCACTCTAGTAGGCCAGGTCAAGAATGGTTACTTGCGGCGCAACGATTAATGGCAATTTAGTTCAGTAAAACAACAATGGAATGAATAGGTTATATGGACTAAGCGTCAGGTAGGTGAGTGGAATGGTGGAGGCAAATAGGGGAAACGAACTTTCTCAGTCCAGGAACGAACGATTTACAATAATCGTTTAACATAAATAGTGGCTAGTAAGTAGTACGGAATTTGGTTTAATCACGGGCTTCGTATTCAGCTAAATCTTCCTACCGACCCTCTACGAATAGAAGTCCAAGTCAGAC